>JBBDGP010002789.1:0-125836 GCA_037952835.1 Lithobates septentrionalis | reverse complement strand
TAGGAGGCTGAGTACCCTTAGGGATATGGGAATATATGCCTTTTTTTTTTTTTTTTTTTTGTGGGTTAGGTATGAATGGGCCAGTATGGGTGAATGGATGGGTTCTACTGGTCGGTTGTTTGATGTCGGAGCTTAGGCGAGCAGGGATGGATTAGAGCACAGTAAATAATCACTATCTATGGTGTATATATGTTTTTAGTATGATTGTTTTTATTATGATATGTGTTGTAATGTTAAAATTGAAAACTGTTTGAATAAATAAAGATATTGAAAAAAAAAAAAAAAAAAAAATATTTTTTAAAAAGTTTTTTTTTTTTTTTTTTTTTTAAAGTGTTAAGTCATGGATTGTGGAAACTAACTAGTGTCGGGTGATTGTATATAGTGTATACCACATTTACCACTGACTAATGCAGAGTTGCAATGCAAGGAGATCAGCTAAAAGTAGTTAGATCTGTATGTGCTTTATGATTAATCGATTTTTAAAAAAATCGATTAATCGAACACGAAAATTTTAATCAGTAACAGCCCTAGTTAATAATCATGACTACTTGCGTTATGCCTCCACCTGCAGATGGATAGACTCTGGCCAAAAAGGCAGGAATTCCTGCACAAGCATAACTTCTCCCACCTCAACTAAGCCTGATTTTTGTGCAATTGTCCTTAGATGATGGATGGACCTACCTCCCTGTGTCTTTGAAGATCTCTAATGGGCTCTATTCCCATAACGCATGCCCTGTTCTCCAAGGTGGCATCCAGATTGCTCTCTGGCCAGTGGGTCAGGAGAGACTACCCAGACCCTGCATACAAGCACACGGACAGCCTGTAACATAAGCCGGATCCAGTATACCTGATCCTGTTGCTGGTAGGGTTCTATACAGGGCCATTGCAGTGAAGGCCCTGCAGAGCACTCATGCTATGACAGGTGAAGGTGGGTCTACTAGTCCTGCAGCTTGACTGGTGAATGCCTCTGTTAAACGAGGTGGCTCCTCTGAGTGTTCTCTGTATACTGGAAAGTACTTAGGTTGTGTCTGGGAAGTGGTTGAGGCACCATACAGTGGTGGTAGTATCCTGACATTTATAGCTGGTCTCTACGCAGTACATGTGAACCTCAGCCTCTAAGCCAGCACAGTGTGGGATACTCTTGCAAAGCTGTGAACAGAACTGCTCCTGTCTCCAGCCCTTTTTCAGTTGCAGCAAGAACAGCTTTTCACTTTCCAAACTCCATGCACAGCAAGTTTCGGGACGTGTGCCGGTATTACCTGCCACTGAGGTGATCTGGCTTAGCTGACACCCCTCTCTGGATGGCTCCTTCCCTCAGGATTCACAACCCCTTTACCAGTAAGCAAGCCATGGTGTCAAGGTGGATTTGATTTAAATCACTAGTAAAAAAGGCTTGAATTAAATAATTTTTTAACCACTTGCCAACCGGCCACAGTACATATACTGCAGCTCTATTGCATGAAATGATGTACCTGTACTTGATTCCGTGCGAGTCTGATTGGCCAGAGGGGGAGCCAATCAACGGGTTCGGCAGACGCAATTGCTCCCCAGAGAGACAGGGCGGTGGTTTGCCGATGTAAACAAGGCAGATTGCCGTCCTGTCAGGTATGAACAGTGATCTTGTGTTCCTGCTAAGCAGGAACACTGATCTCTCTCTTCATACAGTGAGTCCAACCCCCACACAGTAAGTAAGCACCTCCTCCTAGGGACACACTTAACCCTTTCATCACCCCTGGTGTTAACCCCTTCCCTGCCAGTGTCATTAGTACAGTAACAGTGCATAATTTTCGCACTGATCACTAATAATGTCACTTGGCCCCCAAAAGTGTCAGTTTGTGTCCGCTGCAGTCCCGCTAAAAATCGCCTACATTAATTGTAAACAAAAAAAAAAAATGAAATTAAAATATCCCATAGTTTGTAGATGTGATAACTTTTGCACAAACCAATCAATATACGCGCATTGGGAAATTTTTTTACCAAAAATATGTAGCAGAATACATATTGGCCTAAATTGATGAAGCATCATCATAGCAGAAAGTAAAAAAACATTTTTTTTTTTTTGGTTTATCGTGCAAAAAATTCAACTGCAGAGGTGATCAAATACCACCAAAGTCTATTTGTGGTGGTGGGGGGGACATCAACTTTATTGGGTCTAGCATTGCACAACCGCGCAATTCTCAGTCAAAGTAATGCAGTGCCATATCACAAAAAAACGGCCTGTCATGAAGGGAGTAAAACCTTCTGGGGCTGAAGTGGTTAAAGAGCAACTGTCACTGACTGTCCCATTCACTTTAATGAGACATCTGGTGATGCAGAAGTGATAGAACAAGGTGAGGGATGTGGCAGCAGCAGGTGAGTGGATGCCAGCTAACGGGCGCTGCCATCTGAAATGACAGGTGCTCTTTAGATGTAAGGACTCATGCTTGCTGGTAGTGTAAATGCAGTGCATGTCATCTCAGCCTGCATTCATTGAAGGAGTTTACCAAAAATATTGCAGAATATACAACCTCATGCTACATAACTAAGCTTCATTTCATGCCGAATAAACTAAAATTATGAATGTATCCTAAATAGAAAACTATCTTTAGATATTTTTTTTTTACGGCAAAAGCATTTTATAAAAATAAAATTTGATAAAAAAAAGATTTTATATATATTTTTATCCACCCTGCGTGGTGTCCCTCAGGCAGGGGGGTGGATGATGAAGTGGTCTCCCAGATACCTCCATTAGGTAGGGAGGATCCCCTGCGATGTTTGCCCTGCATTGGCTCCCCAAAGGGTCAGATTAGCTCTGAATCACTGCCCTTCTATATTTTTACCATGTCAGTAGCTCAATCCTCCACTTCTTTGTAAAGGGAGGGATTTTCTGCGGCCATATCCAGCCTGCATTGATCCAACTCTACAAGGGTTCTCAGTAGCTTGGATTCAAATGTGGATGCTCCCTTTTGAGGGAGGATGAGTTGTCAGTGGAAATGCCTCAAGATGAAGAGTAAAGCAGTCAAGAATCCTATGTGGATGAGGTCCTGGGCTTTAAAAATACCATAGATCAGTTACAAAGCCTGTTTCAAGGCCTATTTTGCTTGGTTAGGAGTGCCTCTGAGTAATGACAGCAGCAGCTTTCTTTGCCAGATCCAAATAGAGAGGGCAACCTTTGAGAGTGAATGCCTTTTTGGACTGTCCTTGGATGCCTTCATATAGAAGGTGACCTTGGGGAAGAGAATTGTCCTACCCATCAAAGCAGAACTTTACCCAAAATTTGATTAAAAAAAAAAAAATTGCTACCAAAATTAGTGTGCGCTGCAAAATTGCCTCCAGCATTGCTCCAGCTTCTATTTGCTGGAGGCTGCCATTTTGTTGAAGCCCAGATCCCCTGAACAGCAAAGCAGAACTAAACCCATCAATGTAAGTTTCAAACAATAACATTCCAGGAAGGCGGGGATTGCCAGCTGTCACATTTGCTTGTGTCAACCAAACCATCAAACGACTGGTGTCATAACTGTATTAGCAGAAGGAGGGAAATAGGATTTTTAGGGTGCCCAAGAAAATGTAATAGTCAAATATATAAAAGTATATTGAATTTATTAATACAAAATATCTAAAAAAAAACATCACCGTATCATCATACAATAACCATAATACAAGTAACCAGCAGTAGATTCTTGCTCTACATGTTTCGCCATGCAATGGCTTCCTCAGGAGACTTCCAATAAGCACTTCATAATATGGTCACTATAGGTGAAAGACAATATGTTAGAAAATCAATATTCACTAATCAAAACAAATTTAAAAATGTAAAAACAAAATTAAATTTTCTCGCAAATGCCTCCCTGTATCCCCACCTGAACTGTGAAATGTCTCCTATCTGTGAAGATCACGACCCTGATGTCTGAAGGACATTGAAAGATGTGGAGATATCTGGTGTATCACAGAGGACGACATGCAGGCCCCAAGAAGTAGAGCTCTATCTAAAAATGGATACATTGTAAGCTCAAGCTAAAAAAAAAATCAGCAAAAATGAGCAAGGGAGAATAAACCTATTTTAACCTCAGAATACAGATTTCGGAACTAGTCAATGGTGATGATATCTTAGCAAATGGTGCTCCCAGAGGGTTAATAAATTTGAAGGCAGACTTTCCCAGAAAGGCCATTGGACGCCGAGGAGGTGGAGGGGACATAAAAGGATCTCCCTTTTTGCAGATATGGCAGCCATAAAGTTGTGGTTCAAGTGGTATGTGATGCTTCAATTCTTTTAAAAGTTAAAGATATTTGGATTGTAGTAGGGATTTTTATATTGGAAGTTAGCAAGTTGGTTTGAACGTTTTCTTCTCCCGTTTGTTGGTCATCGATTAGGATATGTGACTACTTGGAAGTTCCTTCTGGAAAAGACTGCCTTCAAATTTGTTAACCATCTGGGAGCACCATTTGCTAAGATACCATCCACCATTGACTGACTAGTTCTGAAATAAGTATTCTGAGGTTAGAATATGTTTATATTCCCTTGGTCATTTTTGCAGATTTTTTTAGCTTGGGCTTACAAATGTATCCATTTTTAGGTAGAAGTCTACTTCTTGGAGTCTGTATGTCTTTCTCTGTGATACACCAGATATCTCCGCATCTTTAAATGTCCTTCAGACATCAGGGTCGTGACCTCCACAGATAGGACACGTTTCACAGTTCATGTGGGGATACAGGGGGCATTCTTGGGCTCAATGCATTTGCGAGAAAATTAAATTTCGTTTTTACATGTTTAACCACTTCAACCCCAGAAGGCTTTACCCCCTTCCTGACCAGAGCACTTTTTGCGATTTGGCACCGCGTCGCTTTAACTGACAATTGCGCGGTTGTGCGACGTTGTACCCAAACAAAATTGACGTCCTTTTTTCCCCACAAATAGAGCTTTCTTTTGGTGGTATTTGATCGCCTCTGCATTTATTTTTTGCGCTATAAACAAAAAAAAAAAAAAAAAAGCAATATTTTTTACTATAATATAAAAATATATTAAAAAAAATAATTTTTTTCCTCAGTTTAGGCCGATATGTATTCAACATATTTTTGGTTAAAAATAAAAATCGCAATAAGCGTATATTGATTGGTTTGCGCAAAATTTATAGCGTTTACAAAATAGGGGATAGTTTTATGGCATTTTTTTTTTTTTATTAGTAATGGCGGCGATCTGCGATTTTTATCACGACTGCGACATAGTAGACAGAACGGACACTATTTTGGAACTATTGTGATTTATACAGCGATCAGTGCTATAAAAAATGCATTGATTACTGTGTAAATGACACTGGCAGTGAAGAGGTTAACCACTAGGGGGCGGTGAAGGGGTTAAGTGTGTCCTAGGGAGTGATTCTAACTGTGGGGGGGGCTACACCTCACGACAGCGATCACTGCTCTCGATGACAGAGCAGTGATCTCTGTCCTGTCACTAGGCAGAACGTGGAAATGCTTTGTTTACAAAAGCATTTCCCCATTCTACCTCTCCGTGACACGATCGCGGGCACCCGGTGGACATAGAGTCTGCGGGAGCCGCGTCACGGAGACCGCGGCGGCGCGTGCCGCTTCTTAAAGGGGACGTACCTGTACACACTTATGCCCACCAGTGCCATTCTGCCGACGTATATCGGCATGCGCTGCTCGGCAAGCGGTTAAATTTGTTTTCATTAGTTTATTGTAATTAGTTAATATTACCATATTATGAAGTGCTTATTGGAAGTCTCCTGAGCAAGCTATTGCATGGCGAAACATGTAGAGCAAGAAGCTACTCCTGGTTACTCATATTATGGTTATTGTATGATGATACTGTGATTTGTTTTGTTTTTTTAGACATTTTGTATTAATACATTCAATATATTTTTTTATATTTGACCATTACATTTTCTTGGGCAACCTAAAAATCCAATTTCCCTTCTAATATATGTATTCATAGGGATGTGGTGATGGTTTGATTATCCAACCTCTAGCAATTTACAATGGTGTCATAACTGGATTACATGTGCCACACCATGGCAGTTGCAGATCAAACAGAAGCAGCTTCCTTGGCTGTCAAGGACAGGAGGGCTTCATTTTGTTTTAAAGCCGGCAGCAGATTAGCCCCTACAAAATGCAGCAGAACCTAAAAATAGAGAGCAACTGAGCATGGCGATGCAGTGTATTACTGGATTTTAAACAGTCTAGGGATTTCTCTTTAATGTTTTACTTAGCTATACCGGGAAAAGGGGCCAGCCTGAAGGGATCTAGCAGGACTTAATTTTCAGACTAAAATTCCACTTTAAGAAGGTGACAGGACAAACCAGAGGCACTTTCTGGATTCAAGAAGAGTTCCTTTTGTAAGAAACCAGCTTCAGGCCCCAAGCAGAAGCCTACATCGCACTGCCATTAAAAAAAAAAAAAAACTCCCAAGACCTTCACTTCTGAAAGTAAATACTTCTCACAGTGAAAGGGCTCACTAACACGTGGAGGGAGGAGGTCTAAATGGACCCTTGTGCCTGCCAGGCCTCAGAAATGCAGACAACTGGGTCTGCAGGGGCCACAAATGTAAGTTTTGCTGCTTTCCTCCTCCAGGTTTTATGCACTCAAGGGTATCTTTGGGTCCACCAAGAGTGTTTTTCTTTATGGCCCTTTTGTCCAAAAGGATCATCGCTCCCGTACTGGCAGAGGAGAGGTCTCACAACTTTTATTCCAATCACAGTTATGGGAACTGTGATTGGAATAAAAGTTGCGAGACCTCCTTTGCCATTACAGGAGCGATGATCCCTTTAGACAACTTTTACCAAAGTTTTGGTGAGGACTCTGGGCATTGCCACTGTGGGGATACCTGGGTGACATGCTGCTCAGGGAGCAATCAGTGTGGTCCCCTATGCCCAGTCTCACTCCAGAGCGCTGCAGCTCTATAGCCTGTTGCTATGGGACAGATGGGAGGAGAAGTCCTTGAATCTACCAATGTACCTCTACTCTCAAGAGCAGGAGTGACTTTGGACTGGTGGATATCCACACAGATACTGGAAAATGCTCTGAGGAATATGTGGGTCTATTTGACAGATGCCAGCCTGTCAAGCTGGGGCCATGATCTGAAAATCCTCTTGGTTTAGAAAACACTGTTAAAAGGAGTGGAAGGGTTTGGGCAATTTCAGCTGGCTCTCCTACATTGGACTGTGCCTTCAAGGGCTTCCAGGAAAGTGGAAAGATAGCACTGGACCTGTAGGCTTATCTTACTGGTGTTATCTTAAAGCAGGGGTAGGCAACCTGGGGCCATCCAGCTGTTGCAGAACTACTAGTCCCATCATGCCTCTGGGAGTAATTTTAACGGCCAGCCTTGCGATGCCTCATGGGAAATGTAGTTCCACAACAGCTGGAAGGGCCCCAGGTTGCCTACCCAGGTCTTAAAGTATTCATGTTGATGTAAATAATCTGGTTCCCAAGCAGTTGGCTTCTACACCCCTAGAGGATCACCAGTCTCCTTTACTTGTAGTGTAATGTAACAAAATTGAATTTGAAGTGTCACACCACTGCCAAGTCTAGGTTCACATCTGTGTGGGTGATTACTGCTGTGGGAAGTAAGCCACAACAACCTGCACAGGAAAAAAATAAACACACGAGCTGTGTTGCAGGTGCCATTATTGCTAATGGCACACACAGGAAATCGCTCCTGCACTAGGAACTGTACTGCAGTTCCGGTGCGGGCAGCGATTTCTAAAATGCTGCAGGGACAAGTTGTGTGCTGAAGGAGGCACAGCAGCCCTTTCAAATGAATGGGTAGGTGTGCCCATGCAAACGGTGTCTCGCAGAGCTGCACAGATGTGAACCTAGCCTAATAGGGCCAGATAAAATCGTATTCTGATATAAAAAAAATTAAAGGGTAAAATCCAAAAATGTAGCCAACACGTTTTGAGGGTCCAAGAGCGCCCCCTTCGTAAGGGCTTGATTGACAATTACCAAACCGAAAGTGAACTGGACAATGGTATTTTTCCAGGGTAGATTACAAGCACAGGCCTTGGCAGCAGCTTGTTTGGCTGCTGTACCGCTTTTTCAATCAACTTTTGTTGAAGAGCCTGTCTGAAAATGGTCATCCAAAAAACACGCAGGCATTGTGTGGGTAGCATTTGGACAAAATCAGCCCCCTATTATATGCTGTGTTAAGCTTTGTACAGTTTTTTTTTTTTTTTCGTTCAACCCAATGGGCTGAAGGTAAAAAAACAAACAAAAAAAAAAAACGGAGGAACTCGCTGTATCAACTATGCAGTTAGAACACAAAGGCTCAGTAGGGAGTTTGTTGTACTGCCCCCCCCCCCCCTCCCAACCAGAACAGAGCACCCCGATCCTCCTCTTCTGGGGTCTCTCACCGATGCTCTGGGCTCCAAGATGTGACCAGTTATTATAGTATGATCTTCTAGCAGAAGAAAAGCTTCAAAATTTCTATAAGTATTATTTATCCAGAGATAGAAATGATCCATGCTTTGACATTTTCAACCCCATGGCAGACAGTACATATTGGATAACTTAGCGTTTTATTTTCCATCACAGCCAGATTACAGAAGGATGTCGGCACACATATACAAAGTCAAATTGCCAAGCATGGTTAAATCTTACATTGAAGTACAGAAATTGGAGCAGCATTATACAGAGAGTTATGTACAGAGACACAATGCGTAAAGCTAAATTCCAGAAATTCAGCTTTAAATGCACACATGGGAGAGAATTTAAGAATATCATGGCTTCTGCTTAATAAAACATCCTATGCCATATATTTCCATCTCTTTTACTTTGATTGGACTGAGCCTCTTGCTGAAGACCGACTGCGATTTTGCCTTCGTTGCACTGGAGACTCTACGTTCCACTGTCTGGGTTGTGGTGCACTTAAAAAAAAAAAAAAAAAAAAACACACATTAGAGATGTTCTGCAACATTTTCTTATCCCGGTTGGGGCTACAGTGGTGACTTCACGCCCGCTAGGGTGTTGATCATGTTTTTCTGACTTACAAAAGACAAGGTATAAAAATCACATGCAAGTAGTTTTAAGTTTATTAAATGCTGGATTTACAAACCACTACACTACGAGAACCTCCTTTGCCCTTCTTTTATACTGAGTTTGGTATGTGGATTGCCTTGGCCATCTTGGTTGTTTTTCACCTGAGCCCTGGATTACATCATCCATCCCATCTCAGTGGGATATCTCCTAAAAGCAGTCAGACCTCCATCCTTAAGGTCTTACCTGCTGGTAAGTGGCCTGTCAGTGGGTGGTGTGCACCCATGTGTCAAGGTTAAAAAAAACAATCAGCATCCCGGCGGGCATGATGATGTCACCACTGTAGCTCCACCCAGGTGTAGACTGCAGCTCACTTATACCGATTCATTGGAATCTGGAAACATGAATTTGCGCAAAGACTTGCACTGAGCACTTTCTATGAGGGATTTCCTTTGGACTTTTTTCACTCTGTTTGCACATTAATTATTTAATCTGTGGCTTGCTATTGTATTTGATGAAATTCTGATTTTTTTTTTTATCTCTACAATCAAAAAGGAATACTTAACTCTTAAACTTCCAACCAAACTGAATTCACACAGGACTTCTGTCTGCAAATTTTCCTGATGCTTCGCCCCCCCTCCCCATTTCTGCCTACTTATGAATGAGGGGCCCTGCTCCTGCAGCCACCTGGATTGTTACCGTCACATCTTTCAAGAGGCATTGCGATACCATTCACAGAGCAGGGCTGCTTGAACCAAGAAGAGGACGCTAAAGGAGGACCAAGATGGGGGCACGGAACATAGGCTACAACACCTGAAATGAGGATTGCAGCAGGACTGGGGACTGTCAGTCACTGGCTCTCTGCTCTGCCCCTACTGTGCTAACTGGAGCGCTGACCTGGGGAGGGGCTGGCTCGGGTTCTCAACGGCTCTGTGAGAGGCTGAGCCAGCTGCCAGTCCAGGCATCTGGGTGGATCCCGACCATATGGTCAGGATCTTTTTCAGAGCCTGGCCCGGGCTCTGACATCAGCAGGCTTCAGCCCGTTGTCCACTGAGAACGGGTCACAGGAGTGGAGAATGAACTGCACTCCTGTGATCCATAAAAGTACGGCTATACTTTTACTTTAAGAACTGAGCGATTTCTGTAGCATGGATTTCTGTTTTTCAGCTTATTGAAGAAAGAACACTTACGGCTTGTCTGGTGACATCATATACAGGATGTCTTTCTCTTGCCCATGAGAAGCATTCAAGGATTTGTTGGAGGACAAGCTTTGGTTCGCGCTTATATAACTGACGCCAGCTTCAAATGTGACATTATGAATTGTTCCTGCAACGAAAAAAAAAAAAATTGGAGCATATGGCCAGAGAAGTGATAGTACATATATAAAATCAAGAGCACATTAACTGCTAACCAAATAGATGAGTTTGTAGGTAAAATTGCAGCCACAATCAACTCCAAGGAAAAAACCCTCCAGGTCCGCTCACATGGACCAAACCTGCATGTCTGGACTGGGAGGATAACGGCACCCCAGGTATAGACCAGATCTTGAGAAACAGTAGCGATCATATGAAAAAAAAAATCTATATCTTATAATCCGATATCTCTGGAAATCACAGGTATTATTATTCACCTGAATTGGGCCAGACTGAGCTATAGACCATAGCTGTACTCCAAAAGCTGTATAGACATTAATTATATCTGAATGTAGTGTGCAACATTTGAAACATACAAGACATGTCGAATGGCATATGATACCATTGGAATATGGAATCCTCCAATCTGATTAACCACTAGACATCTGCGCTATGGCCGAATGACGGCCACAGCGCGGACCTGCATTCCCGGGTGGCCGGTCCCTTACCATGTGATCAGCTGTCAGCCAATGACAGATGATCACATGATGCAAACAAAAGATCGGTAATCGGCTTTTTTTTTTACTCGCGCTGAGAGCGCGAGTAGAGAAAAATGCAGATCACCGGCTCAGGTGTCAGGGACATCGACCCCGAAGTTGAAGCACAACATCTGCCTCATCAGTGCCACCTAGAAGTGCCCACAAGTGCCACCTAACAGTGCCCACCTGTATTGCCAATCAATACCACCTGCCAGTGCTGCCCATCACAGCCACCCATCAGTGCCCATCACTGCTGCCTATCAGCGTACATCAATGAAGGAGAAAAATTACCCGTTTAAAAAATTTTTATAACAAAAAATAAAAAAATAAATTTTTTTTTTAAAAATTCAGTTTTTTAATTTTTAACAAAAAGTAAAAACCGCAGAGGTGACCAATTACCACCAAAAGAAAGCTCTATTTGTGGTGAAAAAATGATAAAAATTTCATTTGGGTACAGTGTTGTATGACCGCGCAATTGTCATTCAAAGTGCGTCAGCGCTGAAAGCTGAAAATTGGTCTGGATAGGAGGGGGGTTTAAGTGCCCTGTAAGCAAGTGGTTAAAAGGAAAAAAAAACATTGCTTTTCCTCCACAATATTAGGATTAAACTTTGAGAGGAATACTGACAGTCATACATCTGGGAATTTACAGCTGGAATTTCTAAAAAATCTAATAAGATCCTCCCAAAAGAAAAAAAAGGCATACTTGCCTGCTCTGTGTAATGGTTTTGCATAGAGCAGCCCCGATCCTCTTCTCAGGTCACCGGCCGGTGCTCCTGGCCCCTCCCCCCCTGCCAAGTGCCCTAATATAGCAAGAGGCTTCCTATAGGTGCGTGCTTGCTCCCAAGCTGGATGTGTATTGACACAGAGTGCGGTTCGGTTTTGCCCCCTTATCTCTTCACTGGCTGTGATTGACAGCTACAAGAGCCAATGGCTGCCGCCTCTGTCCAATGAGGAGAGAGCCGCTGCTCTTGCGCATAGCACTGGATCAAGATCGGGTTAAGGCAAGTATAAGGGGGAGCTGCATGCAGAAGCTTTTTTTTTACCTTTAGGCCCCTGTCACACATGGTCTGTTTTCACGGAGTCCGGTTGCTCAGCAGGGATCGATCACTTGATGCCTGCTGAGCCGGCGGATGACAGGTCTGTCTCTGCACACTGTGCTCAAAGGAGTGCAATTCGTTTTGCACTCCTGTGACCCGTTTTCAGCAGAGATCGGGCTGAAGTCCGCTCTCTGCTGACGTCACAGGAATCAGTCCAGGCACCGCATCAGCACGACAAAGTCTAGATCCACCAGGTGCCTGGACTGACACCCGTCTCAGCAAGCCGCTGGGAGTCGGAGACAGCCAACTCCCTGCCCCTCCACAGTTCAGTGCTCCAGTGAGCGTACGGGGGGGGGGCAGAGCAGAGAGCTGATGATGATTGACAATCAGCAGCTCTCTGCTTGGGGATCTGTGAGAACCGAGCCATCGGCGGTGTTCAAATCGCTCGGTTCTCAGTGCAGAGGCGGCGTGGACAGATGCAGCATCAGACCGATTGCTGCATCCACCTAGGTATGTATAAAACTGAAAAAAAAAAAAAAACACAAACATACTTCTCTTTTAAAACACTTTGATAGCAAGATCCAAACAACCACCCGCTAGCTAAATCCTGATCTAAACTCAGTACTTACTGTCAGGTGTGCTGATCGCTCTACCCTCCAGGATCACACTGGATTGCTGGTCTGAAGTGCGGAAGGAAACTGAATAGGGAATAATTTTAACAGTATTAAAAAGACAGGACAAAAAAAAAAAAAAAAAAAAAAGTATAACGCACACAGGAAGGTGACTGTAGCATTGTGATTAGTATTGTCATCTTATCAAATGAAGCCTTCTAAGACAGCAGGATCAGCAAGTATTTTGGACACCTTACTAAGTTAAAATGGAATATCCTGGACTTCTATATTTACTAGGTAAAAGAAAAGGGAAACTATTTATGCATCTTGAATATTTTGGATGACATGCACTTTAATGATCACATACCCAGCTTACGGTTTGCACTGACTGAGGAAGATGAAGAAGGCTGAGCTCCTATACTCTTGCTCCTCGGCTTTGCACACCCTTCTGCTAGTTTTTTGGCAGAGTTAAGGATCGCCTGAGTGCTCAGGGACATCTGCCTGTGGGACGACAAAATGTTTTAGCACCAACTAACCTTCATCAGTCATGACAATTAAAATGAACCATCCTCTTTACCTGGGACGGGTTATCTGTCCGGCCATAATGGCGATTCGGGGTGATCCTAAAGGTGTAGTAGGTGATCCTCTACCTTGGGCCTCTTGTATGACAGCAAGAGGAGACCGGCGAACATTTGGTGTTTTGGGAGATCCGACAGGAGCAGAAACCTAAAAAAAAACAAAAGCAAAGTGATAAAACCTGAGATTTTCCAGAACAGATGAATAAGAGCAATTAGAAAACAGGGCTAAAGTCGGGTGTGTTTTTTTAGCTTTATTTCAGCAAATTTCGTGTTCGGCAATCTTCACTGAAACAGGACTTTGACCATTTTCACTTTATACTATGCGTCTTGTCAAAAATAAAAAAAAAATAAAAATTACTGCTGCAGTGTATTTTCCAAAATAAAAGGAAAGCAAAAAAAAAAAAAAAAAAAAAAAAACCCACCAAACAGGCCTACGCAAAATGCATCTGCCATTTTGAACCACCAATACTTGTTTTACACGGATTAAGTTGATACCTTTAGCTCCCTTTTAGAGTTCTTGATAATTTTATGTACATGCTTTATAGGGAAGAGGGGGTGGCCCCCAGATAAGCCTTTTCTGCATTTATTTGATGTCCTACCAATAGAGCTCTCACCGATGGGAATGCACATTAATAGGGTACCTTGAGAGCCTTTACATATACAGAGAAAACATTGCTCTTTGCAGAGCCTGCAAAAACGACTTTAAATCTTTGCAATAGACCCCATTCTTTAAAAATACCTGCCTGGAAGTTCCAAGTTCATGTTACCTTTTCAAGAAAGCAGTTTGTGTGCTTACCTTTGGGCTGCCGATGATCATACCATTGGCCACAGAATTGGCCAGCTCATTCTGATTCTCCCAATCCAGCTGCTCCTCATACCTCTTCATGTCATATTCAATCTCTGCAGCTAACTGCTTGTCAATGGCAAAGAAATCCTTAATCTCGTCTCGGTAGTCCTGCATCATTTCCTGCAAAGGGAAAACAAACCCTGGATATAAAATCTGTACCTCCACACAACCTCCATCTGTCGGTCTTCTGCCCAGCCACTTACCCGTAGGCAGTTCATGAGGTCCCTCACAGCGGGAATGCGCTGCTGCTCTAGAAGCCCCTTCAGAGAAGAGATAATGGGGATGATGTTTTCTATGAAGTTCCTCTTCTGAACCTGTGGAAGGCCAAAATTGGAAGGCAATCATTCCAGAGAGTCTCCAAAGGCATGTATGGTGTTTTGCAGTGGTCTCCAAACTGTGGTACCCCAAACCTTGGTGTACTTTTCCTCACACTGATACAAGACACTATTCCGCCCACTGACGCCAACGATGGGGCACCCTTCCCCCAACTGGGCACCAACAGGGCACTATTCCACCCCCTAACAACAAAGATGCATGGTTTACTCCCACTGGCCACAGTCCCTAAAGTCTGAAGACAGTAAACTGGTCCTTTGTTAGAAAGTTTGGAGACCCCTGGTGTATTGGATCAAGGCAAATCAGACGTATTAGGAGTTAAAGTGGATGTAAAAAGTTTTTATTTTTTTATATATAAACATGTCTATATTTACCTGCTCTGGCCTTGAACCTCTTCTCTGTCCAGTGCTTCCACGGGAAGCCGCCTCCCATGGGGGCACTTTTATATGCTCACTCCTGAACCCGGCTGCTGCATCCATTGACACAGACAGCTAAATACGTTATTTCACAACTTCGATGTGCGGTCACATGACAGCCTGGCTGAGATCAGAGGGGAATCTCAGCACCTCTCACTGTAGTGCTTAGATAAGGGAAAAAGAGCGGCGGTCATGTGAACGTGCATCGGCAGGGTGTGAAAAAAAAGGTATTTAGCTGCAGAATTAAAAAATAAATAAAAAAGAAAAAAAAAAACAAAACAAACAGACACTATAGTATAGCTCGTTATAGCAGGGGGGCTGGCAGTAACTGTAAGCACTAAGTTTACAACCACTACAATTATAATTTGGAAGTAACATCAATAGACTGCTACTTCTCAGGGGCAGGTTTATCAGTCAAGCACTGGAGCAATTCAGAGTCTGAGGGTGATTACTCAGAAGCCTCTAAAGCCATGAGCAAATCTGACATACAATCTTCAGCAAAGGGAATGGAAGCTTGATTGTGGCTTCTGCGATCTGTCAGCAAACAACTAGCCGATTTGGGCCATGAAGAACAAACGAACCAGCCACATAGAGCTAAAGAGGGCAGACCTGACTCCAAGGGTAGAGGGCAACATGACTCCATGCTTCAGAAGTCAGCACTATTAGTAGACATGCGGCAAACAACCAGGTAGTTAGTAGAAAGTGAGCTGGGTGTGCAAAGTGCCTCCCAAGCACATGTCTAGAATCAAACATGTTGTGACCTTGTGGTCAAACAAGGCTCAAGGTAAGAGACAAGACCTCAGGTAATCACGAAGCCCGAACAGCTGGTATCAGGCAAAAGATCAGAACTCCACATGGATATCTGCAAGAAGTAGCAGCAGAGAGATGCTCCCTCAATACTGTATGGTAGGAAATGAGCATGCACATGTGACATTTCACTCAGTGGATGACGACAATTTTCATCAAACAGCAATAATCCCTTCTGCAGCAAAAATGATGAGTGATTGTGCCCAGCAACCTATGCAAATTAGGTAGCTCCCGATGCTTGGTCCAACTGGCTCACTCAGTCTTCAGAGACAGGACAAGCACTGAGGCATTGCCAGCAGCTCTAGACCTGAAAAGTGGTTTGCATCCAATTTACTAGAACAGAGTCTGCTAGCAAAAAATAGGCTAATCTTGCAGAGCTGGAAAAAAAAAAAACAAACCCAAGCAGATTCCTCCATCCACGCAAGTGAGTTAGATGGAGCAATCTTCTCCCCAGCCTGGACATTGTATTCTGATAGCGAGACCCAGCGCTGTCGGAATACCCTGAACAGCAGCTGCTGATAGGCTACAGTTTGCCAACTTGTTCATTGGACAGAAGTTGATCTAACAATCAACTTCTGTCAAACAGGGACAACCACACACTGATTGAAATTCAGCCGGTCCCTGCTGAACTGGCCAAATTTTGATACATTTATGGACACCTTAAAGACGCCAGCAATTTAGGACTAAGAATTCCTCCGTCCTTTAAATGGAAAGAAAATTTCTGGGGAAAAAAAAATAAAAAAGTTCCTTTTAAAGAAGAATGCCTCTAAACTCAAAATTTGTATTAGCTACATATCAATCCCTTTATAAAATTCCATATTTGTTTGTAACATTAACCTTACCTGAGAGATTAGCTTTTTCTGTGCGACCTGCATCACAGCATTTGCCATGGCCATCTCGTCGTCATCTCCAACATCTTCTCCAGGTTTAGACCGCATCGCTGACAACTTTATCTCCTTGCAGCTCATGATCTCAAAGAGGTCTGATAGTAAATCATTCGCTTCCATGTCAATCGGTAAAACACCGTCTACAAAACAAGCTATTAAAAAAAAAAAAAAAGTGTTTGTTGAGGCACAACCTCTTTTAAGGCTTGTAAATACCCATTTAGAGTGATCTTCAGGCCGGTCACGTGACTCGTGCCCGCTTTTTAGCTCTGATACATGGCTTCTGCAGGAGGAGCCGAGATCACACTCTGACGTCAGCCAGGGAGGTCACGTGGCCGCTCAACCCACTCCTGCAGAAGCCCTGTCTCAGAGATGTAAAGCAGTCACGAGTCACGTGACCGGCCTGAAGATAGGCATTTACAAGCCTCGTTTTAAGACATACAGGGGCTGGCAGTGACCATTTAAAAGTTCTGGATTCTGGGTGTGGAGACAGACACAACACAGAGCTTACAGGCAGGGAGGAGGGGCAAGGAGGAGAGCTTAGAGCAGGCTGCAGATGACGCAGGGACGTACTCTGACCACGGTGGTCAGGGCTCAGCAGCCCTGATTATCGTTGTCAGTACAGAGAGGGGGATACAAGAAGTGGCAGGTTCAGGCGGGTTTTTTTTTTTTTTTTCCAGTTTAGAGGGGGGAAGATTATACAGCACAAGCACTGTGCTGTTTAACCTGTTATAAAGGGACCAGGATATTTTTTTTGGTTTTTTGAGGTTAAACACTAAGTGACAACTAGAATAGTAGATGCCAAGATCACACTCTACATTGCTCTCAACACACCGAGACATGACAAGTAAGTTCCAACCTTGCTGTAAGCCCCATCTATAACTGCAAAGGGTCATAATGTTGCTTAATACATAGGACCCTCAGTTTCCCGACTGCTAGATAGTGCAGCTTAACCAATTCTGATGTAGACCTACCCAAAACATTCTGGCTGATCTTGGTGGTCAGGCTGAATCTTTGCTCGTCAGTAAAGTGCTCGAGCAAAAACTTGTAGATCTTCATCCTTTTGTCTTTGTTCTCATTTCCCTTGAGTGAAAACAGTTTCCGTTCCCTGCGACAACACAACAGGATTTAGAAGAACTAGGAAAGAAAGCGAGATGTTTTGTGGAATGTATAGGCAAGGTTCACTTACCTCTCTGTCTGTGAAAACTTGTTGTACTTCTCGTGTTTTTCATAACAATTAAAATGGAAAATACACTCAATGAAATGCTGTGAGAACATGACAGGATTTCTCTTCAGCAGAAGATGGACCAGACAGAACTCCCCAAATCTGCATTGATAAACATAACTGGAGTAAGGCTCAAAGAAATGAAAACCACATAACATTTACAAGGTGTGATAATACATCCTACCACCTTGGACACCAAGCTAAAACTCTTTCAGGCTCGGTTTACACTGGAACCGGCTGCAGATCGCACAGGAATGCTGCGCGTCCCCGTTCTAGGGCCGAATCCGGGCCGAATCTCTGCCTGAATTCGGCCCTGAAACTGAGCCAAAGACGCATAGCGTTTCTGTGCAGTGCGCTTCGCGCCCCCCCCCCCCCCCCCCGGAGATATGAGAGCCGGTCACATACTCCTGCTATGTGGATTAGATGCGGGGAAACCCACATCCAGTTGGCATAAGTGTGAACCCAGCCTAAAAGGCTTTATAAACAAACCGTTTTCTGCTTTGTTTCTATCCTCCCAAGGGTGATACAACTGTTCTGCCATGTCTCCCAAAAGGACATTTAGAGAAAGAATGGCAATGGTTACGTTACTCAAAACTAAACCCTAGTTACTGCTATAATAAACCACTTCAAGACCAAGCCTATTTCTGACACTTGTCATTTACAAGTTAAAATCAGTATTTTTGCTAGAACTCTACTTAGAACCCCCAAACATATGTGTTTTTTTTAGCAAAGTCCCTAGAGAACATGTCATTTGTTGCAATATTTTATGTCACATGGTATTTACGCAGGCGTCTTTCAAACACAATTGTTTCGGAAAAAAAAAAAAATATTTAAAAAAAAGTGTAAGAAAAACAGCAAAGTTAGCCCAATTTCTTTTTGCGTATTGTGAATGATGTTGTTACGCCGAGTAAAGAGATCACTAACTTGTTACACTTTAAAATTTCACGTACTCATGGAATGGCGACTGACTACGGTAATAAAAAAATCTCCATAGGTGGCGTTTAAAAAAATTTTAACGGTTACCAGTTTAGAGTTACAGAGGAGGTCTTTTGCTAGCATTATTGCTCTCACTCCGATAGCAGTGATAGCTCACATGTGTGATAAGAACACAGTTGACATTTGCTGGCTCGACTTGCGTATGCGTTTCCTTTGGCATGAAGGGACGCTTTAAAAGATTTATTTTTTCCTCTATTTTTTTTAAAACACGGTCCCTTAAAAAAAAAAAAAAAAATCACTATTGCTGCCACAAGGAATGTAAACATCCCTTGTGACAACAGGCAGTGACAGGTAATTCTAAAAAGACTCCAAACCCTTCCTTTGCACTTAAGTCTTCAAAAATGCCCAAATCGTCGTTCTGGAATACCGATTTTTCTTTTTTTTTTACAATTCGCGCCATTGTCAGCCAAGTAAACCAGAAGCAACGTTGCTTCCGGGTTACTACATCAGACACACGATCGAAGCCTATTCGGGCTTTGTTCGGATCTCTGGACAGCCGGCGAACGTGTCCCCTACCAATGTTTGCGATAACGGGCGAGCGGCTTATTAGCCGCATAGGTTGTCATCATGAGAAAGCTGACCGCCAGCTCTAAAAAAACGGTATGGGGGTGATGCCTCTGGCTGCAGGCATCACCCCGGTACAACAAAAAAATGACGAACAGGTACGTGATGTTAAGGGGAAAAAAAACAAAAAAACACCACACACGACTCCTCCCTTACTAATCACATTCCATGTGTTCCCCTGCTGCTTTGTTAAGCCACTGAACCCCAACCCAAAATGTATTTCTTCCTCATTACATGACGGTGTTTGGCCAGCACACCAGATTTGTATGGCTTATGCATTTGAGCATCAGTTTACAAAAACCTGCAACGTACAGAAACTTACTTGGCAATATCTGGATCTGGATCCACCAAGACACTGATAAAGTGGAAAAAAAGTGACCCCTTCCACTTTATAAACTCCTCCTGTTGATTTTAGAAGATTGAAAAGCTTAGAAGAAAAAAAAGGCGAAGCAATCAACATTTTAACAGTTATATTTGTTAAAGGAGTCATTTTAATATTATATTATAATAAATAAAATACCTTACTAGTAAAATAATTTTACAATTTGGAGCAGGACAGAGACAACAATGTTCAGATAAAGGTGGAAGGGGGGTGCTCTAGGCCTTAACCCAAATGTCTTACTGTAAAACACAAGGAAGGGCTCCAAACCGGTTAGTCGACAACTTATAAATTTACCTCAGAAGTGAGGACAAGGAAGACCACCTTGTGAGTAAGTAGATCGAGAAGTATCCCCCCCCCCCAAATAGGTTCAAAGGGCGGTGTATGAAGAACTAATATAACCAGGTCAACACCCAGCAGCGACACTGGGGAAAGTAAAGGGGGAACGGCATGGCTGACACCCTAAATAAAAAGGGTCCTCACTAAGGAGCGAGGGGGAAGAAGCCTCTGCACGAGAACATCCAAATCCAAAAAGTAGACTCCGGATAGTACTCAGGGCTAGGCATTGATCCATTCCAGACCTCTGGGATGCAGTATCTTCACCTCACACCATGAGAAATTTGCATTCTGGATGCAGAGGTAAACCTTGTGAGAAGCAGAATCCTCAGCGTTGAGACATAAGGATGAGCTCAGGCGTGTTCGCAAACAGCACGTGCAGAGCCTGCCAGGAAGTCGGCACTGCGGAGCGCTAATCACAGGCAGCGAGACATTTCCCGATCTCTGCATCCGTGCATCGGGACAATGTCTCACTGCCTGTGATTAGCGCTCCGCAGTGCCGACTTCCTGGCGGGCTCTGCACGTGCTGTTTGCGAACACGCCTGAGCTCATCCTTATTGAGAAGTATAGGAACAACCAAAAACAAGTAGGCCTCAACCTTTTTGACCAATGCTTTAACAGCCAGGACATTAAGTCAGCCACTTTAGGCAGGGTCCTTCTGGATCTTCTGCCAAGGGTCTGATGAGGTCCAAGTAACAAGTTTGCCTGGGGCAGTTCAGTGCTTTATATGGAACCAGGATGCCCTCCATACTAATCCTGTGTAGCAGGTGAAGAAGAAGCTTCGGATGAGGAAAGGTATAGATCAGGCTGGAGAGATCCCACAGAATGCCCAGGGCATCCACTGTGAATACTAGAAGGTCCCTGGACCTTGGGACAAACTTGAGCAGCTTGGGTTGTATCTAGAAACCAGGCGGTCCACAAACAGAGCCCCCCAACGCACGACTGAGGTCCTGAAACCACCTGGGGAAAATACCATACACGACTTCAGACAATGTCAACTGAGAAATTCCACCTGTTAATCTTTAATGCTGAAACGTAATTTCCACTCAAACCTCGACTTCTTAGAGCTGTGTGGTTCCTTGAACCTTTAGCACAGCTGGCATTGTCTAACTGAACTCCAATCAGATGACCCTGAAGTCGAAAGGTCCAGTGTTGAAAGAATGACTGAATCCGCTTATAGTTCCAGGATGTTGATCAGAAGCCAAGCTTCCGCTTGCAACCCAGGTCCCTGGCAGGGAGGGTGACCAGGACTCCTCCCCAGTCCAATAGACTGGAATCTGTTTTGGGAACCTTTAATGGCTACAAGAGGAATCATTTTCCTCAGTCGAGGGCTGAATTCAGGTTACCCTTATCCCCTGCTGGCTGTGCAGAAAACACTTATAGGCTGGCCACATTTCTTCACAGTGGGGTCCTAGGAAGCAATGGAGGAGGATGAGCAGATCAAGCAAAGCTGTGAAAATGAAGAACACAGGAAGCGGATGTCTCCCCGCTGCCCGTGACTTCACTTCCCTGCATGCCACGCTGGTTGCAGTGTTCTTCCTGGTTGCCACAGGACGCTCAGCGGACCCCTTACCATACCAGCAACGCATGGATGCCACCACCTGACGCTAGGAGCGATCCAGACGACCACACCACAGGTGAGCTTATGTTTACTTATATCCTGTCAGTGTTTTTACGCACCTTGACATTAAAAACCTGCTTTTAATACTGCACTCAGGTGGCGCTTTCTGTGTTCTCCCTCTTCTATTTCTTATACAGAGTTTGCTTTCTCTGGAGGACAGCAGCCGCCTACTCAACCCCATCATCTCTTCAAACCCCCACCACCCCCACTCCCTCGTTTCATTGACCTATTCTATGTGTATGATTGACCTATTCTATATTTTTAGTTACACTGTCTGTTGCACTTACAGTTATGGATCCCAATCATACAAGAGCAGGGACTGCCTATGCTTGCCGCTCGGTGCTGGACACTGAGGAAAGCAACTTCAGATTTATCTTTGAATTCCCTGCGGGTGAATGCCATTCATGATGGCTGAAGTTTGGGCCTACAAGCATGGTGATTGCCTTTTTGTGGAGTAGTGGCAAGGCCCATTACTATATTCACTGTGTGGGGTTTTTGAGTAGATGATGGCATCATGACATTGGTTTTTTACCATTATGGGGCAATATACAAGCTGTGGTAGTGTTTAACCAGTTCCCTACCGCCGTATAGTAAAATGACGGCGGCAGGAACCTTCGTACCTCCGGGCGGGCGTCATATGACGTCCACGGCTTCCCGACATTGTGGAGAGCACGTGCTCGCTGCATCATTGGGGACGCGATGTGCATGCCCAGCGGCCGCGATGTCTGCCTGGCACCCGCGATTGCTCATCACAGAGCAGGGACGTGGATCTGTGTGTGTAAACACACAGATCCACGTCCTGTCAGGGGAGAGGAGAACTGATTGTATGTTCCTTGTACAGAGGACAGAATCACTCTAGGACACACATTTAACCCCTTCAGCGCCCCCTAGTGTTAACCCCTCTCCCTGCCAGTCACATTTATACAGTAATCAGTTCATTTTTATAGCACTGGTCGCTTAATAAATGTGAATGGTCCCAAAATAGTGTCAAAAGTGTCCAATCTGTCCGCCGCAATGTCACACTCACGATAAAAATCACAGATCGCCGCCATTACTAGTATAAAAAAAATATAGTATAAAAAAATTAATAAAAAATGACAAATCTAGCCCCTATTTTGTAGACGCTGTAACTTTTGCGCAAACCAATATACGCTTATTGGGATTTTTTTTTTTTTACCAAAAATATGTAGAATACATATCGGCCTAAACTGAGGAAAAAAAATTGGGATATTACAGCAAAAAGTAATAAAATAGTGTTTTTTCAAAATTGACACTTTTTTTTTGTTTATAGCGCAAAAAATAAGAAAAAAAAAAACCGCAGAGGTGATCAAATACCACCAAAAGAAAGCTCTAACTGTGGGGGGGGGGGGGGGGGGGAACGATTAAAATTTAATTTGGGTAAAACGTTGCATGGCCTCGCAATTGTCAAAGTGTGAGAGCGCTGAAATCTGAAAATTGGCCTGGGCAGGAAGAGGGTGAAAATGGCCTGTATTGAAGTGGTTAAAAAGGGGCCCGCCTCTATCTCCATCTTTTTAAATTTTTATAATACAATATAGAAAGTAAAAGATTTTGCTTCATTCAAAATAGGACGACACTGGCAAAAAACAAAAAAAAAAATGAAGGGATTCTGGGAGTGGGAGGGGTTAAGCAGGACTGTCCTAACAGCTTTGCTTTACAGTCCCCCAGCATCCCCCACTTCCAATTACTTCAGGAAAAAAAAGTAACCAGGTACTATTAAACTCGGGTGGGCACCAGCTGAATTTAAGGAAAAAGCAGAGTAATGGATCATTGCTATTATTGTGGAGAGAGTCTCTCTCTCTCTCTCATATATTATACACACACAAAGTTTTGGCAGATTACTCACCTGCAATAGGTTGGTAAGCATGATGAGCGTTTGCCTCCGAATGAATGGTTCGGGGTCTCTAAGACACACAGACACATTAGGGATATATCTGTCCACCATGGTGGTGTATCGGACACACAGGTCACATATAACGATAATGACATTGTTGCGGATGGCCACTTCATTGCTGACCTCCAGTTCTCGGGCAAGAGCCGGGATACATTTCTTAGCCAGGTCCTCGTGTTGGAGACAAAGCTTACCTGGAAGAAAGTTCATCTGAATTTAAAACACAAAAAGGATCAAACCGAGAAATGGTATTACCATCGTAGGAAAATAAACCCCCCCCCCCTCCTCCTCCCAAGATGACCCATTATGAATGCAATCCAGTGATCTCGGTAAATCATGCCTCCTTATAACATATTCCATGGTACACCAACTAAGCTGGCAAGCGACAATTACGGCACAGGAGTCATTTAGCGATGTCGGCATACTTCCACATACAGTAGGACCTTACCAATCAGGTAAAAAAAAAAAAAAACCTTAGTTAGACTTACCGGTGACGGTATTTCTACGAGCCTTTCAGGACAGCACCTTGGAGAGAGCGTAGCTCCACCTCTTAGACAGGAAACACTGCGTGACAACGCCCCTTTAAAAAGCAGCTGCTTCCACCATGCCATCAGTTGTTACCGAGAAATCCTCCGACATGCTGGAAAATATAATCAGACAATTACCAGGTCCTATAATTATACTTTACATATGATAACCAAGGGAGGGAAGTAGGCTGCTGTCCTGAAAGGCTCGTAGAAATACCGTCACCGGTAAGTCTAACTAAGGTTTTCTCCCTTCGCCTTTCAGGACAGCACCTTGGAGAGGATAACCGAGAAACTTACTTCAGGGTGGGACTACTGCCTGCAAAACCTTCCTACCAAATGATTGGTCCGAGGCTGATAGTAGATCCAAGCGGTAGTGCCTTATGAAGGTCGAAAAACTGGACCATGTGGCAGCCTTGCAGATTTGCTCAGGAGATGCCCCAGCCCTTTCTGCCCATGATGCCGCCACTGCTCGAGTAGAATGAGGTAATACCCCTTCCGGAGGTTCCAGACCCAAAGATATGTATGCCTCTTTGATGGCCTGCTTTAACCATCTTCCAAGGGTGCTTTTGGAAGCTTTACCTCCTTTGTGAGTACCTTCCATTAAAACAAAGAGTGAGGATGACTTTCTGATTTCCTTTGTTCTTTCCAGATATTTAAGCAGGCACCTCCTGACATCAAGGGTATGGAAAGCTTCTTCTCCTGCTCCCGAAGGTAAAGGACAAAAAGTAGGGAGAATGATTTCCTGTGTACGGTGAAAAACTGAAGCCACCTTTGGTAGAAATGCTGGATCCGTCCTTAAGACTACCCTATCCTGTAGACATCTCATGAAGGGCTCTTTAATTGAAAGGGCTTGTAACTCACTAATTCTACGTGCGGAAGTTACTGCTACCAATAGAATAGTCTTTAACGTCAAGAAACGTAATGATGCTTCTTCTATGGGTTCAAACGGTGCCCTAGTTAGGCCCTGAAGAACTAAAGATAAATCCCATTTGGGAAAACTAACAACAGGTCTAGGCTTTACTTTTGCCATTGCCCTAAAAAATCTGATTATTAAAGGTTCCCCTGACAGGGTTCTTTCCAAAAAAACTGATAAAGCAGCTACCTGCGTCTTGAGCGTACTTGCTGCTAACCCCTTCTCCAATCCCTCTTGAAGAAATTCCAAAACTGAAAATGTGGTACGAAAATCAAAGTTTTTACTGGAACACCAAGAATTATAGATCTTCCAGACTTTAAAGTAAATGTCTCTCGTCACTTTTTTTCTACTTGCAAGAAGGGTAGAAATAAGCCTCTCTGATAAACCCTTCCGTCTTAAGATTTGTTCTTCAGAAACCAAGCTGTTAGTTTGAGGTAAGCTGGATCTGGATGGAGAATTCGGCCCTGACTCAACAGGTCTGCCCTGATTGGTAATCTCCAAGCAGGTTTCACTGAGAGGTTCATCAAGGTTGAAAACCAGGGTCTTTTTGGCCAATAAGGAGCTATTAATATTAGCTCCGTGGACTCCAATCTGAATTTGGCTAACACCTTTGGTATCAGTTGGAACGGGGGAAAAGCGTAGGACAGATGGAAGTCCCATTTGTGAGCTAACGCATCTACTCCGAGAGCTTGATCCTGTCTCTGAAGAGAGAAGAAGACTGGTATTTTTGCATTTTCCTCTTTTGCAAAGAGGTCCACTTGGGGATGACCCCAACTCTTGGAAATCTTTTCGAATAATTCCTGATTGAGAGACCACTCTGCTTCCCTTATTTCTTTCCTGCTGAGGAGATCTGCTAAGGTGTTTTCCGTCCCCTTTAGATGGACTGCTGATAGAGAGGCCACATTGTTCTCTGCCCATCTTAGGATCTGATGCGCTAGACCCATTAGGGTTTTTCTTTTTGTGCCCCCTTGCTTTGTTAAATATAATACTGTCGTCATATTGTCTGACAATATTTGGACATGTTGATTCACTAGAAATTCCTGGAGGGAGAGGAGGCTTAAGTGAACAGCCTTTAACTCTCTCCAATTTGAAGATCTTCTTGCTTCTGGTTTGGTCCAAACTCCCTGAACCGTTTTTTCTTCCAGGTGAGCTCCCCATCCCCAGGCGCTGGCATCTGTAGTCAGCCTTCTGGTTACCGGAAAGACCCAAGGAAGCCCTTTTGAAACGTTTCCTAGGTTCCTCCACCACCAGAGAGACCTTTTTGCTCTTGCCCCCAAGTTGAATTTCTTCTCCAGAGGTTCCTGGTATGACCAATTCATCAGGATATCCGATTGCAGAGGACGGGAATGCAACCTGGCCCACTGTACCGAAAGAATTGCTGCTGTCAACAGACCCAGAGCAGACATGGCTTGTCTTACAGAGATCTCTGCGTTGGATTGAAGTGTTATCAGGGTCAACTGCATCTTCTCTATTTTCTCCTGGGGTAGAAAAATTTTCTGTTCTATCGAGTCTATTTCGTACCCCAGAAACCTTACCCTTTGAGATGGAATTAAGTTTGACTTCTGAAGATTGAGAAGCCATCCCAAACCTCTTAAATGTGTTTGAACTGTCTGTAGGTTGACCTCTACTTGACCCCTTGAGTCTGCAAACAGTAGCAGATCGTCCAAATAGGGTACTATTGAAATCCCCTTCAGTCTCAGGGGCTCCAAAGATTCCGCCATCACTTTTGTGAATACCCTGGGAGAAGAGGAAAGACCGAAAGGCAGAGCCCGAAACTGCAGGTGCCAAATCTCCCCTCCCCCCAGATTGACTGCAAGACGCAGGAACCTTTGTATTGGGGGCGCTATTGGTATATGGAGATAGGCATCTCTCAAGTCGATGGAAGCCATATGACATTTGGGGGTTAGTAAATTCCTTACTGAGAAAATCGTATCCATTCTGAATTTTTTGTATTTTATGGATCGATTTAGGACCTTTAAATTGAGAATCAGGCGGAACTTTCCTGATGGCTTTTTGACCATAAAAATGTGGGAGTAAAACCCCTTCCCCTCTTGATCTTTCGGAACCTGGGAAATGACCTTCTGTTGCATCAGTTCCTGTAACAGAGACTTCATGGCCAGAGCCTTTTCCCGATCCTTTGGCAGGTTTGTGATGTAAAACCGACTTGGGGGGCTTTGTGAGAATTCCAATTGATAACCCTTTTTGACTAACCCCAGAACAAAAGGACTCTTTGTTGTTTTTTCCCAGATTGGTAAGAAGTCCTGTAGTCTCCCCCCTACTAGATGGTCATTGTTTTTTAGGGGTTTGTTCTGGGGTTCTAAAGAGTACCCCACCTCTACCTCTTCCTCTCTGAGAAGACCAGGGTCTCTTCTGTGTGTGGTCCTTTTCCTTATCGGTTTGTCGAAAAGGACGAAAATTTTTCCTCTGCTGTACCGTTTTCTTCTTCTGTGGGAAAGCTTTCTTCTTGTCTGCTGTCCTGTCAAGGACAGTCTCTAGTTCTGGCCCAAACATCAGGTCTCCTGAAAAGGGAATTCCGCACAGTTTTACTTTAGAAGCTGAATCCCCTGACCAGGTCTTTAGCCAGAGTGCTCTTCTTGCTGAGTTAACAAGCGCAGAGGACCTGGCTGACATCCTGATAGATTCTGCAGAGGCATCTGCCATATATTTTACTGCCTTAAGCAGGGTAGGGAAGGACTCCAATAAGTCTTTTCTGGAGGTACCTGCCACAACATGATTTTTAAGTTGCTCTAACCAGCACTCCAGATTCCTAGCCACAACCGTAGCCGCCATTGCTGGCTTAAGATTAGCTAGAGATGAGTCCCAGGCTTTCTTCAGTAGCCCATCTGCCCTCTTATCCATAGCATCTTTGAGAATACCCATGTCCTCAAAAGCTAAATCAGTCTTCCTAGATACTTGAGAAAAGGCAGCGTCTATTTTTGGTTTTTTATTCCACAATAGTTCCTCATTCTCCTCAAAAGGAAACCTCCTTTTGAGGGTTTTAGAAAAAAACTGTCCTCTCTCTGGATTCTTCCATTCCTTTTTAATAGTGTCTGTTAACACTTTATGCACAGGGAACACCCTGTGTTTAATTTCCTCCAGCCCCAGGTACATCTTGTCATGCACGGACAGCTGAGCTTTTTCTTCCTGGATCTCCAGGGTAGTATAAATTGCCTTGAGTAATTCATCCACCTCCTCAAGTGACAGCTTATATCTAGATGATCTTGACTCTTCTTCCACCTCCTCCTCCTCAGAATCAATGGTTGAGGGTGGAATGCTTTCCCTTTCCTCCTCCGACTCACTTTCCACCTGTCTGGAAGTGGACTGAGGGAAACTGGAGTGAGAACTCTGCTCTTGGCTGGAACTCTGGCCGTGCTTTACAAGGGAACGCACTGTCCCTAGGGCCTCTGCTAACTCCTTCCTCACAGAAGATAAGAGTTCTTTGCACTCTTGTGAGGATTCTTCTTTTACTAAATCCACAATGCAGGATTTGCACAGTGGTTTGGGCCAAGAGTCCCTTAAAGGATTTTTGCATGAGGGGCACTTTCTCCCTGTTCTCTCTGATTTGGCAGTAGCTTTCTGAAACAGAGAAACAAGAAAAAACCCAGGTCCTTTAGAACTAAGGCTTCAGAGAAAAGTAGCACCTCCAGCCAACACCCTAAGTGCCCAGAGTCTCACTCCTTTGCTGAACTGCTAATGGAAACTGTTACCCCATAGCAGACAGCAGCAGGTTTTGAATAATCACATCAAAGATAAAACACCCAGTGATATAAAGGAAAGAGGTGCCACCGCACCTCTCCTACCTGGGCCTGGCCGGGAACCTGGGCGCCTGCATCCGCCATTGCTGCTGACGATTCCGCTGTATCCATAGTGCAATCCGCAGCTGCTGCACTGTGTACTAGGCTCCATGTGCCAAACAAAAGGAAGTCCCGGCCAGAGGACCCGCCCCTTCCTCCTGCGTTCCAGCAGCAGGAACCAATCGCTGCTACGCCCCGCCGGAAGTATCCGCCCACCGGAACTGACATCACCTGCTGTCCGGGATTCGGCGCCGCCATGCAGAGGCCTGGCATGGACGCTCTTACTGAGCACAACCGCGGCCCCCCGAACACCCCGGGTGGAAAACTTCCGGCAGACCATTACTCCTGTGAGCCGGAGAAGGAAGGGACACCGGAGCACCCTCCTCACGTAAGGGAAGGAGCTGGGTTGGTCTGAATATCCAAACATGGAGGTCCTGCCAAAACCCTCTCCTTGGAGAGAGCGCAGCCCCTCTGGTTCCCCAAGCAGTGCTTCCACCATGGCGGAGGAAACACTAAAACTGATGGCATGGTGGAAGCAGCTGCTTTTTAAAGGGGCGTTGTCACGCAGTGTTTCCTGTCTAAGAGGTGGAGCTACGCTCTCTCCAAGGTGCTGTCCTGAAAGGCGAAGGGAGAAAAGACCAGCGCAAAAGCCTTCTCATATCTATGGGTAACGGAATACTACAACTGCCTGAAGATTTAATAATAATAACGTTAATATGATATTAGCTATGAAGGCCAGACTCCTATAAAAAAGGAGCATTAATTTCCGAAAAAGTTTAAAGTGACTTATTTTAACTGTTCCTCTTTAACCATTTGAGCTTCAGAAGGTTTTAGCCCCTTATTGACCATTTTTTTTTCTCTCGCTATTTAACACTGAGCTACTTTAACTGATAATTGCACGGTCAATGCAACGCTGTACCCAAGCTAAATTTTTTCACTCAAATAGAGCTTTTTCTTTTGTGGCATTTGAAAATTCTGCTCATTTTATTTCATTTTATATTGCAAAAAAAAAAAAAAATAACCCAATCAGCAAGTCCCAGTAATGAATCATTGGCCGGGACTTTGACAGACTCCCACTGGGTGCAATCACAGCAGGTGTCAGGGCGGAGGGGGGGGGGGGGGGGGGGGGAGGTGAGCCCTAAACCTGGAAGCAGGCAGAGACAAACGAATTTTGCCTGCACAGGCTGCCCGTCAGCAGTACATTGTGAGCGGGCAGTCCGCAAGTTGTTAAAGCATCCTATAGAAAAAAAATAAAAGTAAATGGGTTGTCTTACCAAGAGTGATAAAAGCATGAGCGCGGACCAATGGTGGCATTTTGGAATTTCTGAACTGGGAAAGAGGTTGAGAGGATGGCTGGGACTGACTCTGCGACTGTGGCTGAGACTGATTCTGCGACTGTGGCTGAGACTGATTCTGCGACTGTGGCTGAGACTGACTCTGCGAATGAGGTACATCTTCATTCTCCAAGCCGGTAGAACCTAAATAAAATGCAAACATGTTTTTTGAATGGAGAAAAGAAAATAAATAAAAAATAAAAAAAAAAAGGGGGGGGGGACCTTACACCAGACAGTTTGTGAAACAATCCTAATATATGTAGGTGCTCCATAAAACAATGAAAAATCATTGTGCAATTTGAAAAATGGGTGGTAGAGGGCGCTGTGTGATAATATATGCCATATCACAAAGACCATATAACATGGAATTATTATTATTATAGGATTTATATAGCACCAACAGTTTGCGCAGCACTTTACAACATCGGGGAAGACAGTGCAATTACAATACAATTCAAACAGGAGGGATCAGAGGGCCCTGCTCGTTAGAGCTTACAATCCAGGAATAAAGTGACATCTGCAAATAAAGTGCAAATGTAAGGTAATTAATACCAATTTGTGAAAAATACTATAAACCGTATATGAATAAAACACTTCAAGTATCTCAATTCAAATATAAAGTGCAACATTAGATATAAAAATATTATTTGTTACAAAAGTAGAACGGTGAAAATATCCATAGTGGAAAATTAATAGTGACTAGAATCTTGAAGGCAGAGAAGAAATCCTTCACCGTATAAGATAATACAACACCAAATGTGCTCAGATATGAAAGCTGCTCACCAGATGGCTATGACCTCTTTGCATTCCGCTCGGGCTAGGAGAGAAACTGGAAGCTGGGATCCAAAAATGGCATGACCGGAAGCGCCATTTCCGGATCCCAGCTTCCGGTTTCTCTCCTAGCCCAAATGGAACGCACGCCAGCTTGGATGTGAGCCCAGCGGTGAACAGCTCTATCATAATTCATGCAGACTATCCTCATTGCCAGGCTAAGGCATCAACAAATGTAAGCAGGCACCCAGTTTTGTATTTTGTATTTTTGATTATTTTTAAATAATAAAAAAAAAAACAGTACTGCGCTATGGATTGTCTTTCTGTTTTCTTAGGAGATATTTGGGGAGGGGAGGAGGACACAGAGGCTTCATCCATTAACTAAGGGTTCCTAACAGGAAATCCCTACAGCGCATTAGACGTTTTTTTAAGTGAAGAGGTCATCGCCATCTGGTGAGCAGCTTTCATATCTGAACACATTTGGTGTTGTATTATCTTATACTGTGAAGGATTTCTTCTCTGCCTTCAAGATTCTAGTCACTATAAATTTTCACCAAGGACATTTTCACTGTTATACGTTTGTAATAAATATTTTTATATCCAACGTTGCACTTTATATTCGAATTGGGATACTTGAAGTGCTTTATTCATATATACGATTTATAGTATTTTTCACAGATGGGTATTAATTACCTTACATTTTCACTTTATTCCATGTTATATGGTCTTTGAGATAAGGCATATATCACACAGCGCCCCCTACCACCCAGTTTTCATGTTTTCTGAATGACTAGGCCAAACCTTTTGAGGGTCATATTCAGCATATTCCAATAAATCTTACCCTGGCGTTCTGGCATGGAGGCCAGTATGGACTGCACCAGTAGCAAGACCCTTTTCTCCACACGGGCTGGACACATCTGAGCGGCATCTCCCAGGGTGAAGAGATATCGGACCTGGGCAGGAAAAAAAAGGTTATGAATCAGACAGGGGTCAACATTTCACAGAAAACCTGTGTGAGGCAAAGGAAATTCATACGGATGAACAAAAATGTGCAACCAGGGCTTAGCGTCAATGAAATCCACACAACAAAACTTATCTTTAGATCCAACGTTTCAGGGCAAGGGAAATTACATGTAAACTTTCACTTTCAATTGTGAAAGCGATAGTGACCGGGTCTTTGGTTTTGCACAGAGTAGCCCGGATGCTCCGCTTCTCATGGGCCCATGCCAGCGCTCCTCCCTCCTGCCCCCACAGCAAGCAGCTCGCTGTGGGGGCACCCAAGCAGGCGCGCGCTCCCGAACCGTGGCTCTGTGTCCATTCACACAAGGAGCCGCTAGCCCCCCTTTATACTTGGTCGGAACCCATTCTCGATCCAGCATTGCGCATGAGAGCAGCGGATCTCTCCACTCTATCCCTCCTCACTGGGCAGACTGATAGCAGCTCACACTTTTCCTAATCTGAAAAGTTTCTAGCCAAGCAATAATCGCATGAAGTGCAAACTGGATGGTACAAAAGAGAAAGATATGCACCTTCTGTGTATCAGCAAGTACAAGGATACAGTATGAAGTGAATTCATTATGTGCAGTACAAGGTATATAGTTTATTTATTGCAGTGTCCCTGCACAAGAACGCAAAACAAACTGCATTCCTGGGACCTACATTAGAAGTATAATCAACATAGGTATGGTGCTTAATAAATAAAAAATTTAATGAGAGATAGAGGTGATAGAGAGAGATAGAGATGATAGAGAGAGATAGAGATAAAGATAGAGATGATAGAGATAAAGATAAAGATAGAGATAAAAGATAGAGATAAAGATAGAGATAAAGATAGAGATGATAGAGATAAAGATAAAGATAGAGATGATAGAGATAAAGATAAAGCTAGAGATAAAGATAGGAGATAAAAGATAGATATATCTATATATCGATCTATCAAAAAAATAAATTTAACCACTTCCCATCCGGGCCAATTTTAGCACTTCACTCCTACTTGTGAAAGTCAATTTTTATTTTTTTCTAGAAAATGACTCAGAACCCCCAAACTTTTTTTTAGCAGAGACCCTAGGGAATACAATGGTGGTCATTGCAACTTTTTATGCCACACAGTTTTTGCGTAGCGATTTTTAAAAAAAAGAAAAGAAAAAGTTTCATGAATTAAAAAACAAAAAACAGTAAAGTTAGCCCAATTTTTTTGTATAATGTGAAAGACGTTACACCGAGTAAATAGATACCAAACATGTCACGCTTTACAATTGTGCACACTTGTGGAATGGCACCAAATTTTGGTACTTAAAAATCTCCATAGGCGATGCTTTAAAACATTTTTTATAGGTTACATGATTAGAGTTACAAAAGGAGGTCTTGGGCTAGTTGTTGCTTTTGCGCCAACGTACGTGGCGATACCTCACGTGTGATTTGAACGCAGTTTACATATGCGGGCGCGACTTACGTATGCGTTTGCTTCTGTGCATGAGCACGCAGGGGCGCTTTAAATTTATTTTATTATTTTACTTTATTTTTACACTTTCCCTTTAAAAAAAATATATTTTTACTTACAGTGCAGGGAGCCCCGCTGCAAGGGTAGATCGTCTAACTCTCAAAGTTCAGCTTGTGCAAAGAACAATGATGTCCATAACTCTCTAGCACAACAAACTGGACAAAAAACTAGTAGAGGGTGGGGGGTAAAAACACACCTCTGCTATAAAATTATATTTAAAAGCAGAACTCCGGGCAATTTTCTTTCCTCTCTGTGCAGTAGGGCTGTGCCCACAATACATGGGTTAACAGCTCATTTTTCTCTAGGGGAGAGGACAGAGGAGATGCACTTACCTGACCCACAGAGCCTTCCCCACAGAGGACCAGTCTGGCTCCCCCACATTCTAGCGGTCTTGAAAAGGGACTGTTCCTGACATCGGCACACTTAGAGGAAGCGCCTTAGACAGAATAGTCCACCTTTGAACCATGGGGGAGCGCGGTTTTTCCTGGAGGATCCAGCGAGTATAAACCTTTGCTCACCCCTAAATAACAAAACGAGCAGGTGACCCTTGCAGTGCAGACACAGCCCCACAATTGTTTTTTTTTTTTTTCACATTTCTTTAGTGACTTACTGGTTTCCAGGCCTAGGCACATGTTATACATCCCAGAAGTTCTCAAGAGGGGTCATCTTAGTTAAGCACACCCTCCTGCCTGCATGCCTGAGCTAAAGGCAAATATATTTTTAGGAAGTAAATGCTACATGAATCTGCCCTTCCTCATGAAGGCCATGACCAGAAATGTTAAAGGGGAGTTTTTTCAAAGTGGCTTCTCAGCAAAATAAAGCATGGAGACATGGATGGATGGATGGGTGGAGTTTGCTTGGAATATAATTTTTGGTTTGTTGTACTTGTATACAGTGTAATTCTACTTTAGGTCTTACTCACCATCAACTCATGATCAAATTGCTGGGCATCCGACATCACAATAGAGGAGATATGTTCTTCACAAACTGAAACCAGATCTCCAAACACTTCATTCAGCAACTCCTACAATATCCGTGTCAAATTTCAGAAAAATAAATAAAATCAACATTGTGTTAAAATTTAAAAAGGTCCAAAATGATATCACAAATAGGATTGCAGGCAAGTTGAAAGACAGTCAGGCTTGCAGTCAAGCTACAGGAGACAGACAGATGTTCAACACCTTCCAAAGAACGAGAAATCAGTTACCTGGGCAGATTCAAGAGACTCAAACTGTGCATAGCAGAGCTTCTGCAAGGACTCAATTGCTGGGCTGATTATCTCTGGTGGTGATTTAAATTCCTTCAACCAGGACTTAATATGGTCTGAAAAACAAAATGGCGAGCATAACGTACTGCTACAGACAATTCAGCTTTTTCCTATTTATGCAGCAGCTCTTCGCTGTTAAGGAACCAACTCACCACCATAATAACTTGCAAACAGGAGCAATCAAAGCAGCAAATGTAATATAAGCGCCTATCCTTGATTCTGTAGAGAGTCTTCAATGAGCAAAGTGGGAGATATATACATATACGTATTTATGGGCGTATAACACACTTTTTTCCCCTTAAAATCAGGGGAAAATCGCGGATGCTTGTTATACGCCGATCCCCGCTGACTGAGTGGAGGAGCGAGCGCCAACATTCATACATAGCCAAGTGTATTTGGCTAGGTTCGGCTAGCTCCGCTCAGTCACACCCAGTCCCGTCCTAAGATGCACATAACACAGGGACTGGGCGTGACTGTGAGCGGAGCTAGCCGAACCTAGCTGAGTACACTCGGCTATGTATGAATGTCGGCAGCACTCGGCTCCGCCCACAGGACTAAGAGGAGCCGAGAGACACAGGACCGGCTCTGTGTCTCTCGGCAGCGCCATATTTAAAAACTGCAGTGACACTGACAAGGCTGCATTGATGGGCATTTAAATGTAAGTTTTTTTTTCCTTAAAATTCTCTCCTAAACTTGGGGTGCGTGTTATACGGTATAGTATAAAATTTATATTATATATATATATATATATATATATATATATATATATATATATATATATATATATATATATATATATATATATATATATATATATATATACACATATATATACACATATATATACATACACATACATAATATATATATACATACATACATACACATACATATACACACACACACACTAACATAATTTAAATTGGAGACCCTTCAGTGCATCTCATCCCTTGAACTTTTAATATATTACCACTCGCACTTTTGTTGTTATATGTAGGGCGATTGTTACACGAATTGTCATTTCGCAAGAAATTATAGTTGAGGATCTATTAACTTTTGTATATTTGCACATTTGTTTTTTTGTTTAAGGGTGATCATTATATGGATTGTCAGTCTGATTAAATGTATTTATTCTTTTTTTTTTATAGTGCTGCACTTTATACATTTTCCAGTTGTGTTGCAGTGCTTATGTGCCAACAGGGAATGTCCTGATAGGAGGAGAGAGCAGAGTGATAGAAAGAGGAGCTCAACAACCTGCCACCTGTAACTTTCAACTGAAAGTCTAAGGGAAGGACCAGACATGTAAGTGAGCCAAGAGAAAACAGGCCTCTAATGGCTTGTTTCCACTGAGGGGAACTGTTTGGTTCGGTACGCTATTTTGAGTGTTTCCATTATGAAAGCGGCCCATACAACCGAACCATTCTGGGTCCTGCTTCAGATGTGGGGCCATAGAAAATGGTACAGTTCGGTTAGGGCGAAGCTACGATAAATTCCATTGATTGGCAGACGTGTGACGCCATGCTGGGCATTTTTTCTAAACCCACATATGGCCCCTAGCGGCCCGACTTGCAGTGGAAACGCTCGCCTGAATAGGCCGGACCATTCTAGGCCTTCAAAACTGTAACGACCGAACCGCTCAATGAAAACGAGGCATAACTGTCAAAAAGGGCTGTGCTGCGTGGCGAGGCTGTGTACATTTCAGGACTGGATTAGAGAAATGTAAAAAACTTTGGCATGTTAATAGCTCACTTATAGGAGTTTCATCTGTGTATTTAGCAATTTCCCTGGAGTTCAGCTTTAACTGTGCTGAAAAACTACATGGACCTTGGGTTTCCGACTCCCATTCCACAGCACAGCCAAGACATCAGAGAGACTGATAGTACTGTAATTAGAATTTGCCCCTTTGTGTCTGAAACACTCATGCTCACCAATCAGCTGTGCTCTTGTGTCTGCAGGCAGATGTTTCGCAATGTGACCGATTACACATACAATATGGGCAGTGGTACTGGTGGAGCCTGCGTAATTTTGCCTAAAAGAGAAAGCCACAACAACCATTCAGAATCTGGTCTTCAAACAACTCAGCTACAGAACACTTTTACAAAATGAAATGGCAGATCACTCACCTGCTGATGTCCTCCCAAGTGTTCAGGATCTTCGTATAATCCAACTTTGGTGCAGATATGGCAACTTTAGCAAGCACCATCCAGGCTGGGGCAGAGTGTTCTGTATCCGTGTGAGAGATCAAGTTGTTGATTAAACTGCAAGAAAATTTATCCTGCTTGGCCCATATGTAAAATGCTTTTGTCAGATAACGACTGTAAAAAAAAAAAAAAAATACAAAAAAATTAAAGTTGTAATGTAAAGTGCTACAAAAGTTCTAATAGGAAAGCTATTTAAATATGTAAATAAAAACTAAAGTTAAAAAAGGGAAGTAAAGCCAAAGTTTTTTTTGGCCTTACTTCTTAAAGGAGTGCAACCACTTGTCAGTCGCTCCAGGCTCTGGAAGGATCCCAACAATCTTAGGATCCACCCAGATGCCCGATTGACTGCTGGCTCAGCGTGCTGCTTAGATCCTGAGCCAGCCACGCCAGCCCGCTCTCAAGGCCCGCTCTCCTAAAAGAGCTGGAGGGGCAGAGCAGAGAACCATGATCAGTCACCGCACTCCGCACAGAGTGGATAGAGAACTGAGTGATCAGGGGTCATGTGATTGCTCAATTCTCCAGCTTAGAGCTTGCAAAAGGCAGGTGTAGCTGCTTCAGGCCGATGCTGCAGCAGCAGCGAGCCAAATATAGATGTTGGTTTTTTTGCATACCCACACTTCTCATTTAAGTATATCAATTCCTGGCTTCCTAAATGGCGAGGGCTCCTAATAAGCTAAATGTCTGTACTTCTAAAGTAGATGCTTAGAATAATTTGTGGTCTGTACCCAACTTGAATATCATTGGGTGTTGTCTGACCACCTGCGTCATTGCATTATAATGCCTGGAGCATCACAGCAGTGTGAGATCAGTTAAAGCCCTCTGCTGCTGGCTAGCCTGACGAGATTTATAGTCAGTGATGGTAATGTCACCACTGCTCTGCTTATGGTTTTTGCTGGAGAGAAAGCGGGACCTGGGGACCTGCAGTGCATGGATCTCCCAGTTTCTTCTTCATCTATTCTGTAGATCTGATATCTGAACCTTTCCTGCAGTTCCTTAATCATTACCTCACCAGTCAGATAAGTAGGTCTGACATGAGCATGCAAAGCCCTGATTGTCTACCAAGATGATAAGTCAACAGGGGAAGAGATAGCTATGGGGGATTCTTGCACAGGGTACACTTCCACGGTAAAGATCCTTTTCAAAACACCAGAACAATTTGAACATTAGTTCACAAGTTCAAAAATTGAACAAAAAAAAAAAAAAAGCGTGACACTAATCTTGGTTAAAAAAGAAAAACAAAAAAAAAAAACAATCGCAGGCTTTCAAAGAAATTTGCATCTTTTTTAATCTCCAATACTTGCAATCACAATATTAAATATGGATGAAAACCAAAAAGGAATGCTTCTATGCATGTGGCCAGCCAACAGGATAGGAGTTCAGAGAGCTCCAGGGAGTAGGAAAGGCAGGAGGTTTGCAAGCCAACTGTGTTTATCGCAGGATAGACAATGAATTTAGAAATTCCTGTCTCCTCACCCGAGATCCTGGCACTCTGTAGTGAGCAGCTGCAGCAGATCCCAGGTGAGTTTCTGTTTCTCGTCATTGTCCTTATACAGTTTGTAATGGCGAATGTTATGAAGAATAAGCTGGTCCAAACACTCCAGTGTCTTCTCCTGTACAGAGGTCTCTGTGTCCAGCACCACCGGCACCAATCCAGTTAACCAGGCCTTCTGTACCAGAACATTCTTTGGTTGAGCCTGAAAAGGAAACATCGCAAGAGTCATTTTACCTGATGTCTAACAGATGAAACCTAGAGAAATTATAAAAAAAAAAAAAAAAAAAGCAGAACTACAGAGATCGTAAATAAATGGGACTGGGTAGATTGACCCTGAACATGATTCTGCACTTAAAGTGATATTAAAAGGTGTTTGTTTTAAACTAACATAAAAATTTGCAGAGCAGCCCCGATCCTCTTCTACTCGGGTCCCCCATTGGCGCTCCTCCCTCTTGACTGGTACCCCTATAACAAGCTGCTTGCTATAGGGGCACTGGTGCATGCTTGTTCACTCCTCATTGGCTCACTGGTTGGGACTGTGTCTCAGCCAATGAGGAGAAAGGGGGGGGGGGGGGCGCTGTGGGAGAACAGCACACAAAAGTTTTGTTTTTTTTTCACATTCATGCAACCTTCAGCCTTTACAACCCCTTGCCTACTGGGCATTTCACCACCCCCTTCCAGTCCAAACCAAGTTTCAGCTTTCAGTCACACTTTGAATGACAATTCTAAAATAGTGTGGTCATGCAGCACTGTACCTGTATGAATTTTTTTTTTTTGAGACAGATAGTTTTCTTTTGGGGGCATTGAATCACCACTTTCTTTTTTTTTGGTTTAGCAAAAAATAAAAGAATAATTTGAGAAAAAGAAAAAAAGATTTTGCATATAGGTAATTTTTCTTTTTCATTGAGGATTGCCGATGAGGCTACACTGATGGGCACAGATGGACACTGATTGGCGGCACTGATCATCAGGGTACGGATGATCAGTGCCCTGATTGTCAATGTGCCCGGTCACAGGATAGCCAGTTATCGGCTTTCCTTTCCTCACACAAAACGACAGCGCTCAAGAAAGAAAATGCTGATAACCAGCATTTTACATGGGATCAGCTGTGATTGGACACAGCTGAACACATGGTACAGGGTCGCTGTGATTGGCCCTGCAACTCGATCTGTGATCAGCTGTGTCTGAAGGACAATGCGCCCCCGAGAACGTCCATAGACACCCTCCCAGAACAAGATGACCGTGCTGTAGCCATCCTTAGGCTATTGCGCGGGTTGGCAAGTGGTTAATATGGAAAGAACCCTCCCTCTGCTGCAGCCTTCAGTAAAATGCCTAATGTCAGAATCTAAATGAAACGGTGATATCACTCCATCCATTATGCTTCATTGCTACGGCCTAGATTAGAAAGATTGGCCACTAGACCAGAGCAATGCATCATGGGTGGAGGTCACATGCTCCCCAATACTCTGAAGCCTCTGGTATTTTTGCACTAACTGCAAAAGAAGAAAGTGCAGATTGGAAATCAATGGGGAGACAAATAGAAATGGGGTCAACTGGGCAGCTTTACACAGGCAAGGTCATTCTGCCTTGAAAAGACAAAGTAGTGGTGTAGTAGTCTCCTTTAAGAAAGCAAAATTAACTGTACCTGAAGAAGTTCTGTCAGAGAAGTCAGGGCTTGTTTCCGCACAGAAACAGCGGGATCTCTGCACCGGTCCTGCAGTGTGGTGAGCTCCTCAGAACTGCACGGGATCAAATTATATTTCAGTATACTAACCAGGACCTGGAGAGACAAAAGAAATACTTTAACCCTTTCGCTGCCAGAGCTGTTTTTGCAGGGTTCTTTTTGAACACCTTTGAAAAATAATTTTAGACCTGAAGATTACACAAAACCCACAAATATATATTTTCTGAAAGTAGATACCCTAGAGAATAAAATAGTGGCGGTTGCAATCTTTTATGTCACACGATATTACCGCAAAAGGTCTATGAAATGCAAAATTTCAGTAAAAAACACACACCAATGTAAATTTTAGGGCAAACGCAATAAATTACCCAAATTTTTTGTAAAATATAAAAAAGACGAGGTTGCACCGAATAGATACCCAACATGCCAAACGTTAAATTTTTGTGCGCCTGTGAAATGGCATCAAGCTTCAGTACCCTATAATTTCTATGAGCGACGCTTCAAAAGCCCCCTATAGGCATCAGTTCAGTGTTACGGAGGAGGTCTTGTGTTAGAATTTTTGCTCTCACTCCAGTGTGCACAGCGATATGCAACATGTGTATGGCAATCAACGTTTTCACATGCAGGCTCCCCCGATGAATGCATTTACGTTCGTGTGTGTGTATATATGTGGGCGGGAGGCCCTTTATGTGCTTGGGTGTAACTATTTTTTTGCAAAAGAGGAAGAGGAAGCATACAAGCTGAATTTCCACTTTTGGGTGGAACTCTGTTTAAATAAAGCACAGGCACTAGGATGCAGGTTTATGTGACAGGGGATGATATTATATGTTCAGTTAGTGGCTTAACAACCACTTTAACTTTTTTTTTTCCCATCACGTAGGGGACAAATAGTCCCCTATATGATGATTTTTAGGCGACAGGTTCTCTTTGAGAAATGCAGGGTCTAAAAGAATGTTTTGCAATGCAGATCACATTGCAAAACATTTCCTGGCTGTGCTAGCCGGGGACACCGAGGAAGAGACCTGGAAGAGACCTGGAAGAGACGTCAGAGACAGGGGGGAGAGCCGGTACCGGAGGGCGTGTGCGAGCAATCGGGCAGCAGCGGAGCCACGCGACTGCTTTCACCTGACAGGCAGGAGTCTGCCTGTCTGTTTCACATACAATCCCTGTATATCTATTTGCATAGAGGGCAGGAATGAGCACAGCCAAAAGCCATTTTTTTTCAACAGCACCGGCTAAAGCAGAGACTCTACACAGAGCCAAGCAAGTAAATGCTACTTGGCTATACAGAGGGTAGTGGTGGTGGGGGGGGGGGGGGGGGGTGTTAACTTGCATGGCTCTATGTAGAATCTTTGCTTTAGCTGTTGCCATACACAAAAAAAAAAAAAAAAAAAAAAAAAAAAAAAAAGAAGAAGGATATGGCACCTCTGGCATTGCTTTGGCTGTGCTCATTCCCGCCTTCTGTGCCGCCACACCTGCTATGCAAATAGATTTACCTGGCATCCCTCCAAAAAGTGCTCACTGCTGTGGCTTCTCTTCCTGCACAGGGTTCCAGACATAACCCGGGCCGCATGCTGAACTCTCCCAGACTGCATGCGGCCTGCGGGTTGGACACCCCTGCTTTAAATATATACACATGTTGGGTGGATTGGTCTTTACATTTCAGCAAAGATGGGGAACAGGGAACAAGGTCTCCAATTCACCTGGAGAGCAGACTTCCTGACATTTGTCTTCTCATCACCAGCTCTTGACCTGAGAGTTGCCAGTATCTCTTGTCCTGTAAAAGAGAAAAAATAAATAAGTGTATACAAGACACACACACACAAGTTGGCCATACACTAATCAAAATTCAGCCAGCTCAGTGGGAACTGGCTGAATATCGATCCATGTATTGCTGTTCCCGTTCATGAGAATCTGATCAATTGACTTCTCATGAACCGGTTTGGTCAATTTGCATCGATCAGTGCATGCAACCAATATTCTAACAGCGGGGGGGATTGGGGTGGAGTCCCACTGTCAGAATACAATGACACAGTGGGGAGGATTTGCGCATTCACCTCAAGTGTGTGAATGGGGGAATCAGTTCAGCCAGGTTAAGCCTTCTATATCAAAATAAACACCGATAGCTATTGTGAACAGGACCTAAGCAGTAAATTTGTAAACAAAAAAAAAATACAAAAAACACCCAACAACTCACCATCAGCTCCTAGCTGGTCACCAGCCTCTGATACTTCAATGGTCCGCATGACACCGCATGTTTTTCTTCGGGTAGGAGTGGAGGCTAGAGCGAGGGAATAGCAAATTAGCATTAAAAAAAAAACATAAAAAAAAAAAAAAAAAAAAAACTGTCAAAACATTGGTCTGACAATCACAAAAAACATTAGAATTCGAAAAAGAAAAAAAAAAGAACAAAAAAAAAAAAAAAAAAAAAAAAAGAATAAAGGAAATAGATATTAAAAACTCTCACCCTCTGTACCATTCGCAAGACTCTCACGGTTCCACTGATCATTGGTTCCAGACATTGCCCGACAACTACCTGTAAGGAGAAAGCACTGAAGTGTCTACACCTAACCAGCAGAGGTTACATAGTAGGCAAGGTTGAAAAAAAAAAAAAAAAAAAAAAAAAAAAAAAAAAAAAAAAGGACACAAGTCCATCAAGTCGAACCTATTTGTGTGATTATATGTCAGTATTACATTGTATATTCCTGTATGTTGTGGTCGTTCAGGTTGATGAAGGAAGGCAGTCAGATTGGCCAATCATACAAAGCAATGTTAGAAGATTGAAAGCATTTGTGTTTGTATTAGTTTGTTTTCATTCCTACATTTTTAAACAGCTAACCCCGTTTATCTAAATTGTGAACCGGTACAGACAGTATATTCAATAAAAAAAAAATAAAATAAAAAAAAAACAGCCAATAGCTCACCATCAGTTCCTTGCTGGGCACTGGCTTCGCAAAATTCAGACGTCCGCATGACACTGATTGTTTTATGGGAGTGACTAGAGGCTGGAGAGAAAAAAAAAAAAAAGAAGTAAAAAACAATGGTTCGATAATCACAAAAAACATTACATATTTTTTCATTTATCACCTACCCTCGGTACCAACCACTAGATCAGGGATATGCAATTAGCGAACCTCCAGCTGTTGCAGAACTACAAGTCCCATGAGGCATAGCAAGACTCTGACAGCCACAAGCATGACACCCAGAGGCATGATGGGACTTGTAGTTTTGCAACAGCTGGAGGTCCGCTAATTGCAAATCCCTGCACTAGATTATCTATATTACAGTATTCATTGCCTGGCAATGTTGCATCTAGCAGAGAGAGCATAGCAAAAAAAAAAAAAATCCCCATTCCAAGGTAATACAGTCTTCCCTATTTTCCAGGAAGGACATAAACCATGTAATCCAGCATTTCTGTTTCAATATATTTATTGAATTTTCAGAACATAACAAGCTCACAATTTGCCCACACAGGGGCAGAGCTAAACAGTCACATTGAAGAAGAACAACAAGAACAAATAAGCAATGTAGAATACTAAATCAGCAAAGGACTAGCCAAAACCATAGAGGGCCAGTAGGAAAGTCAGAGCAAACATTGCCATTTTTGCCAAGCTGTCCACTATGGGGTAACAATCACCAATGACAAGGTCATGGTTACATGGTTAGTAAGGTGGAATAAAGACACCAGTCCATCCAGTTCAACCTGCGTGAGTGTGCGTGTCTACAATTATCCCTATTTATTTAAGGTACCCATATAGCGCCGTCAATTTACGCATCGCTCCACACATACATCGCACACTCACATTGGTCCCTACCCTCAAGGAGCCCACAATCCAAGGTCCCCAAACTCACATTCATATACTAGGGCAAATTTTGGACAGAAGCCAATTAACCTACCTGCATGTCTTTGGAGTGTGGGAGGAAACCAGAGTACCCGGAGGAAACCCACGCAGGCACAGGGAGAACATGCAAACTCCAGGCAGGTAGTGTCGTGGTTGGCATTCGAACCAGCGACCCTTTTTACTGCTAGGCGAGAGTGCTACCCACTACACCACTGTGTCGCCAAAACTATCTCAAAGCCTAACATTTTCCTGGCACAACATCCTTCCATAATGCCTCAACACTTCTATGATAAACACCTCAATAAACAAGAAGTGTACCATTACACTGAGCGGGCAAGTATAACATGTTTTTTTTTTTTCTTTTTCAATAACAAACTCTTTAGAAACCACTTTTATCTGTACAAGCCTCCTGGGAAGCTGATGGGAATAGTGGCACAAGTTAAGGTTGGCTTTAGGGCAGCCGAGTGAAATCTAGTAGATGATAGCTCCTTTCTAACACTGTATAGGAGGTTCTTGCAAATTCACTTTAACATCAGAAATCTGACACAAAGGCATCTTAGCATCACCACACACTTACTCTTCGGGATTAGCAGAGGGCTTAGGACTCTGCTGTTTGAGGGCATGTGAGTTTGTGAAGAGCCAGGTTTCACATGAAGCCTGGGTTTGATGTAAACCACCATTAAAACCACAGGGCCTGTCGAGGATGAAATATAGCCAACAACGCCTAGACACCTGAAGCCCACCGCCAAGGGTCTCCCTCACAGAAAGGCCCCAGAGAAAAAACTATGGCAAAAGAAATAGTGAATTTGCATTTTGCTGGTGCCACATGTGTCTCAGGTGGTACAGTGGAGGAATGCTCCCTAAAAACAGCATTCACAATATTTTACCTATGAGGCTTGGCTGGTAGAGGCACAAGCAGGCTTGTCCACTTTTCCCTGTACTTTCAAAACCAGGAGATGCAGCGCCCAGGTAGCAACAGCTGCACTGCCAGTCACAGGGACGTTTCCTTAATGCCACAAAAAGAGAACTAAACATACATACACACACTGCTCAAAAAAAAAAAATGTAAGGAACACTTTGAAAACACAGTAGATCTCAAATGGGGGAAAAAAAAAAAATCATGCTGGATATCTATACTGATATGGACTGGGTAACGTATAAGGAAGGAAAGGATGCCGCATCGTTTGATGGAAGTTAAAATTATCAACCTACATTGGGCAGAATTCAAAAGGCACCCCGAAAATCGAAGTATATAAAAAAAAAAAAAAATGCAGCAGGCTAGTCCATTTTGCTGAAATTTCATTGCTGCAACTCAAATAGTACTCAGTAGATTGTATGGCCCCCACGTGCTTGTATGCATGCCTGACATCGGGGCATGCTCCTAATGAGACCACGGATGGTGTCCTGGGGTATTTCCTCCTAGATCTGGACCAGGGCATCACTGAGCTCCTGAACAGACGGAGGTGCAACTTAACACATCGGATGGATCAAAATCGAATGTGTTCTATTGGATTTACGTCAGTCAAGCATGAGGGCCATTTAATGGTATCAACTCTCGTCACATGAAGCTAGGCATTGTCGTGCACCAGGAGGAACCCAGGACCCACTGCACCAGCGTAGGGTCTGACAATGGGTCCAAGGATTTCATCCCGATACCTAATGGATGTCAGAGTGCCATTGTCTAGCCTGTAGAGGTTTGTGCGTTCCTCCATTAAATTGCCTCCCAAGACCATCACTGACCCACCACCAAACTGGTCATACTGAACAATGTTACAGTCAGCGTAACGTTTTCCATGGCTTCACAGGGCTCACTAAAGAACGTCGGGTCCTCAGGTCACCCTCATGAAGTTTGTTTCCGATTGTTCGGTCAGACATTTTCACCGGTGGCCTACTGGAGGTAATTTTGTAGGGCTCTGGCAGTGCTCACCCTGTTCCTCCTTGCACAAAGGAGCAGATAACGGTCCTGCTGATGGGTTAAAGTGGAGTTCCACCCAGAAATGGAACTTTCAGTGATCTGGTTCCTCCCCCCCCTCCGGTGTCACATTTGGCACCTTTCAGGGGGGGGGAGCAGATACCCAATACAGGTATTTGCGCCCTCTTCCGGTGAAAGAGTGCCGCAGAATCCGCGGCAAACTACGCCATGTCCGGCCCCTCCTCCACTGTCTTCTGGGAGACACAGGTCCCAGAAGACAGCAGGGACCATTCAGAACGCACAGCGCGACTCGCACATGCGCAGTAGGGAAGCAGGCTGTAAAGCCACAAGGCTTCACTTCCTGATTCCTTTACCGAAGATGCCTGGCGCCTGCACCCGGAGCCGAGGGACGGGACGGCTTTGGGTGAGGACATCGCGGGCGCCCTGGGCAGGTAAGTGTCCACATTTTAAAAGTCAGCAGCTGCAGTATTTGTAGCTGCTGACTTATTTTTTTTCTTCTGGCAGAACTTCGCTTTAAAGGACCTTCTACGACCCTGTCCAACTCTCCTAGAATAACTGCCTGCCTCCTGGAATCTCATCCATGCTCTTGAGACTGTGCTGGGAGACACAGCAAACCTGGCAATAACACATTTGGATGTGCCATCCTGGAGGAGTTGGACTGCCTGTGCCACCTCTATAGGTTCCAGGTATCGCCTCATGTTACCAGTAGCGACACTGACCCTAGCCAAATGCAAAACTAGTGAAAAACAGAAAAGATGCGTAGGGGAAAAAAAAAAAAATGTCAGTGGCTTCCACCTGTAAAACAATTCCTGTTTTGGAGGTCGTCTTATTGTTGCCAATCTAGTGTACCTTTTGATTTTACTACCACCAAAGCAGCTAAAACTGATTAACAGCCCCTTCTGCTCCTTAACGGACCATTTCAATATCCCAGGAGTTTAATTGATGCTATACTCTGATTAAAAAAAGTGCTCCTTTAATTTTTTTAAATAGATCTATTTCTATAGATATACACACACACACTTTTTTCATACAATTTCATTAATGCTGGGTAATAATGGAGACAGACGTATATGCATATCTACCTATATAGATAAATAGATATCTCTATATCGATAGAGATGGATCAATAGAGATATCTCTATCTAGATATATATCTATAACTATATCTATCTCTCTCTATATAGATATTTCCATCTCTATCTATATATATATATATATATCTCTCTTTATACACATCCACATATACATATATTACACACACACACACACTTACAGCCCTGAAGCAGTTCTTGAACCCCTTCAGAAACAGCGTTCTTCTCTAGGAACTGTGCCAGGCAAGAAAGGGCTTTGCTGCGAACAGTAGGGGCCTTGTCCGAACAGCGGCTGAAAATGAGGGCCTGGATCAAGAACTTGTGCTGAAGAAATTTCAGGTCCTCTTGAGGGAAGGAAGAGTCCGGGACCCTCTCTGGCAACGCCAGCAGAGCGACTGCCGCATCAAGAGCGAACACTCGGTATGAGATCTGAGACAAAACAAAATGGAGGCACCGAATTAAATTTGTAGTTAACGCTATATTTAATTTTAAACTCTGTTTATTGCAATAAGAAAGGTAGATTGACAACATACCAAATAATCAGGAATTCAGAAATATCAACTTGTACAAATTTCTTGAGTATACATGAAGAGGAAAGTAATTAATTGCATGATATTTTTCGAAAATAAAACATAGCTTATATCAAAACATCTCCTGGAATCATTTGGACATCATGGATATATAGCCCTTGCGAATGTATAACCACTGAGCCACCTTCAAGCCCTTATGAAAAAGGTGATGTCTACATTTCTGGATGTTGTTGTGGAAAGAATGGAAGGAGCACCAAAACATCCTAAACTATTATATTTTTAGGGGCAGCCTCTCACACAGCAAAACTATTAAAAGCAATTTTTTTTTAAATAGTTTCTACGTACCTGCTATGTGCATAGGTTTTGCAAAGAGTAGTCCTGAACCTCCTCTTCTCGTGGTCCCCCGCCGGTGCTCCTGACACCTTCATCCTGCCCCCAGAGCAAGCAGCTGGCTATGGGGGCACCCAAGCAGGCTCCCTCCCGAGTCCATTCACAGAGCTGTGGCTCTGCTGCTCTCCTCATTGGCTCACTGGCTGTAATCGACATTGGCTCCTGCTGTCTCATCCAATGATGGAGAGTCCCCGGAGAGCTGAGGCTCTCATGCACATGCCTGAATCGCGATGGGGCTCAGGTAAACTTTTTTTTTTTTTTTTTAAAGGGGGGGGGGGTTATGGGTAAAAAAAAAAAAAAAAAACCTTGAGCTTTGAGAACCAGTTTAACTGTGTTTAGCCACTGGCATAAGGTAGGTGGGGTGGGCTGTATCCATTTAAGAGCAGCTAACTTAGAGGCTATGTATATAAGTGAGTGGTGCTGCGCTGATCCTTAGTATGAAAACAATTAAAATGGGATAAAAGTATTGAATGATAAAAGTGTGTATCAAAAATAAGGTGCAAATACGTGAAAAGGAAAAAATTGAAGGAAAATATTAACATGTAATCCAAGTAACTTAAATGGCTTGGTGTAGAGGTGACATACGTAAATTCTAAGTAAATAATCACTTTAAATCCTCTTAAAGTAAAATTTGCATAATTTTAAATACAAAAACGTGATACTGGAATTATCTCAGCACCAATAGCTGACATTAAGTGTAGCATAAATAAAGTGCATAGTGAATGTAAACAACATGCATCTGCAATATAACCAGCGGAGTGTACGGTGCAAGCAAAATAAGTGCAAAGTGCAACCATAAAACTGACGGAGTATTACCTTACTCTAAAACATAGGTGCATATGTGCAAAATGACATAACAATAAAGTAAATAATTAATTCAATGAAAAATAACAAAGAGGAACAAACATACAAAAATGCATAAAAAAGTCCGTTTTGTTTAAATTATATAATGTGACAGCAGCGTCCCAGCATGCACACGTTGCAGTTAGAGTGCTGAAGTGAGCCACATCTAGTGTTTTCTTCGTGTGCAAAATCACTCGGATAAGTAATGGCCCCTTACTTTAAGGTAATAGGGCAAAAGCATGTATCAGGATAGCTGTTTAAAGCGTCCACCTATAGGCTCCAACACGTCCCTCACTGTCTGGATCCTAGGATATGGTTCCCTCAGGTGGGGTGCGGGAGGAGAGTTGTACATATAGGGGGTGATTGGCAAAAGAAAAGCCAATAGTGTAATCCCGTTTGGGAGATAATAATCTCTTTATTAAAAAATCTTAAGTACTCATATTAAAAATATGGAACAGTGGTAACAGTCCGACGAGCGGCGAGCTCGTATGCCTCTGTATGTGTGTGCAGCCTGTCTCGTCCCTACGCGTGACGTCACACCACGTGACTTCATCGTGGTGTGACGTCACGCGTAGGGACGAGACAGGCTGCACACACAGAGGCATACGAGCTCGCCGGACTGTTACAGAATATAGTTGTAATAATTTGCTGTGGATAGCGGGGGGACGGAGACACTGACGTGTGCGGAGCAGGCCTCCTCCCAATCTTCATGGGAAAGGTTCAGTATTAGAGTTTGCCATTTGGAGCGAACTGGTAATGGGACCTTATTAGGATTGGCATAGAATAAATGAGTAGACTTCAGAAACCAAACCCTTGGGGCCCTGTGATCTCAAATTACCCCAGTAAAGTCTGATCACTGAGATATAGGAGAATGATGGCATCAACCTGCCTAGACAAAAAAAAAGGACAAATACTGGACTAGAGAGGTCAAGGATGGCTTTTTAGAATTATAAAAATTGGATTTTATATATTGCTGTATATTGGGTTAGGTCAGGAATTTATTTATGCATACTTCACTTGTAAAGTTGCTGAAAGGTCCACTTTAAGAAACCTAGTTCCATCATATTTAGTTTTTTTTTTTAAACACACACACACACAATCCAGGGGTAGGCAACCTTAGAGGTGGAGATCTACCTGAACAACATGGGAGAAGTCAAAAGATAACCAGGTACAGCGTCACCTCCTCACACATGATTTAAACCCTAATTTCTGTACTACCATGTCACAATTGTGTGCATTGCAATCATGGTTAAATCAGATGGTGAGGAGGCAACGTATCGCCTCCTCACCACCTATCAAACACACTTGGATCACTTTTGAGAGGAGTAGCAGTGCATGCTGCACTTGTCAATGAGCTATTAAGCCTGGTACATACTACTAGTTTTTCATTTGTTCATCCCAGTAACACACACCTGACCGCTCAAGTCAGGGCTGCTGTACTAACAATCTAAAGTTGGTACAGCAATCTCCCCTGCTGCTCTATTGTGTTCTGCCAGGTGGACGCCCTTTGGCTGAGAGCGCCGATTGGCAGACCTTTTTCAGTCATGACCCTTTAACGAACGTCTGCCATACACATGGGCCGAATGTTGGACGGTTTCTATTGAACCGGCTGATGCTGCCGGACATTCGTCCTGGCGTACATTAGGCTTTAGTTGCATTCGGCAGTGGCACCCTTAGGGCTCGTTCACATATAAAGTTGGTGAGTGGTAAACCCCGCGGTTGAATCATGTTTTACTGTCCCGAATCCCTACCCCCTTAAGCTGCTGAGGCAGCAGCCAAAAGTGTACACATGCCACGGCACAAATTAAACCTTGTTGCTTTTGCCTGCCGATTGTGACCCATTCATGTAAATGGGGCCACTGTGCCAACCCCGCCCCCCCCCCAAAACCATTGCACAGAGCAGGTGTGTATAGTTTGTTTGCAATTTAAAAAAAAAAAAAAAATGTACTACCTTTAGAATCATTTTAAAAGTACAGGTACATCTGCAATTACAGTTTTCTCTTAGCTCCCTTGAGCTAAGAGAACGTTTGCAAAAATCACTTTTAACCCTGCCACTGAGGTCCATCTAATACAGCTTCCTGTGATAGAGTGGCAACAATGCTGCACTGCTCCTGAATTCAGAGCAGAGTTGCCACCCATGTGTACAGTGGGATGAAATCATGTTGCAGGGGTCGTGGGCATCAGTATTGTGAATGATGACTCACAAGTCTGTAGCTCGTCAATCAGCACACAGTACACCTGTTGAGACACTCACTGGGAGCTGCATGTGTTTTTACTTTACAGAGCGACTGCATTTGGGCATCTAGAATGTACTGCAGGAGTCTTTAGTTGTACTATGAATGTTATTCATTACCTGTGTGTCCCCTTTTCTTCACACAAGTCCCTTGGCTTGAAAATATCAGAAAGTATTAATATAATACTACTAGAGTGAAGAAAAAAATATAGAGAGGTAGCGGGACTTTTTATATAGACACTCGGGAGCGGGAATAAAAATAAATAGCTTTTATTGGAATCAAATGGTTATAAAGTTTCTGTATTCGAATAATTCAATGCATGATGCTATATATAAAATCATTCGTACAACTATTACAATTCATTGAAACCAAAAGAGATATAAATACATACATGTTCCAACAAGGAATCAATACATAATACATAATGTAAAAACATTTAGAGCAAGGTTACATCATTAAATGGAAAAATTGAAGAACAAAGAGAAAAGAGAGGGTTTCAAATCATAGGGGGCAAAAAACGAGTTATTATGGAACGGCCTGGTAAGATGCATCAAAATGTACACTAGGTTGTTGTTGGCTCTACGCGTTTCAAGGTATTTGACCTATCATCAGGAGCAAGGAACCATAGTGATAATCTAAAAATTTGAAGGAAAAATATTTAATTAAAAGTATAAGGGAAAGAGGAAAAAAGAAAAAAGAAGAAGAGGAGGAAAAGGGGGGAAAAAAAAAAAAAAAGAGAAGAAAAGCTCAGAACAGGCAGGAAGGGTCCTCCCTAATGGACCCGAACTGTCTGTACACTTACATGTGTGGTCCACACAGTGGCGGTGCGGCCACGGAACGCACAGGCCAAACCAACCATGCCATGCACGGGAGCTGAGGGGACATGTCGCAGCGGGCAAAACACAGGAACGGACGACGTCCCGCAGGAGTGTCATTGTAGATAGTGGTGAAACGAGGGACCAAATCTGTAAGGGAAAGATAATTATGTGGCTGTGAAGGGAATGTGGGGCAAGAGTGAGGGAAATGGGTGGAGAGAGAGAGATGTAGAGCAAGGGAAGGAATGGAAGGGGTTGAAAAAGGATTAGTGTGAATGGAAAAAAGGTGTGAGGACATGAGAAGGGTGGATAGAATAGGAGAGAGAAAAGGGGAAAGAAGAGGGGGTAGAATAAGCGGGGTGGTGCAAAAGGGGCAAAGAGTGAGGAACTGAATAGAGGAGGAAGGGCGAGAGAAAGAAAGGGCAGGAGTGAAAAGGAGGAAGGGGAAATTTACAAGGCCAGGAAAGTGATGAGGGGAAAGTGGAATTCGGTTTGAAAGTCAAGAATGATGAGAGAAAAAATGTGTACCTGATAGACAGTGTGTCCAGCCAAGGATGCATTGATGCATGGGTGATAAGTGAAAACAAAGTGTATGTCAAACGAAGTGCAGAATCCATGCGGGGATGGGGTCCATAACCGTCAAGCCCCCGCAGCCATGTCCCCAACGTCAGACGCTGGCCCACAGATACATACACTTTGTTTTCACTTATCACCCATGCATCAATGCATCCTTGGCTGGACACACTGTCTATCAGGTACACATTTTTTCTCTCATCATTCTTGACTTTCAAACCGAATTCCACTTTCCCCTCATCACTTTCCTGGCCTTGTAAATTTCCCCTTCCTCCTTTTCACTCCTGCCCTTTCTTTCTCTCGCCCTTCCTCCTCTATTCAGTTCCTCACTCTTTGCCCCTTTTGCACCACCCCGCTTATTCTACCCCCTCTTCTTTCCCCTTTTCTCTCTCCTATTCTATCCACCCTTCTCATGTCCTCACACCTTTTTTCCATTCACACTAATCCTTTTTCAACCCCTTCCATTCCTTCCCTTGCTCTACATCTCTCTCTCTCCACCCATTTCCCTCACTCTTGCCCCACATTCCCTTCACAGCCACATAATTATCTTTCCCTTACAGATTTGGTCCCTCGTTTCACCACTATCTACAATGACACTCCTGCGGGACGTCGTCCGTTCCTGTGTTTTGCCCGCTGCGACATGTCCCCTCAGCTCCCGTGCATGGCATGGTTGGTTTGGCCTGTGCGTTCCGTGGCCGCACCGCCACTGTGTGGACCACACATGTAAGTGTACAGACAGTTCGGGTCCATTAGGGAGGACCCTTCCTGCCTGTTCTGAGCTTTTCTTCTCTTTTTTTTTTTTTTTTTTCCCCCTTTTCCTCCTCTTTCTTTTTTCCTCTTTCCCTTATACTTTTAATTAAATATTTTTCCTTCAAATTTTTAGATTATCACTATGGTTCCTTGCTCCTGATGATAGGTCAAATACCTTGAAACGCGTAGAGCCAACAACAACCTAGTGTACATTTTGATGCATCTTACCAGTCCGTTCCATAATAACTCGTTTTTTGCCCCCTATGATTTGAAACCCTCTCTTTTCTCTTTGTTCTTCAATTTTTCCATTTAATGATGTAACCTTGCTCTAAATGTTTTTACATTATGTATTATGTATTGATTCCTTGTTGGAACATGTATGTATTTATATCTCTTTTGGTTTCAATGAATTGTAATAGTTGTACGAATGATTTTATATATAGCATCATGCATTGAATTATTCGAATACAGAAACTTTATAACCATTTGATTCCAATAAAAGCTATTTATTTTTATTCCCGCTCCCGAGTATCTATATAAAAAGTCCCGCTACCTCTCTATATTTTTTTCTTCATTTAACCGGGATGGAGGGGGGGACCTGAACGGCACCCCTATACCTCATATAAAGTCCCACTAATTCCCCCAATTTTCTTCCCCATTATTATTAAATACTACTAGAGTATTTTCTTATGTTACCTTTGAGTTCCTGGAGTATTTGCATAGCCAGTCTATGAATGACGCGTATTTTGCGTTGGGAAGTTGATCTTGTAGTTTCACCAGAGTTTGCGCTGCTGATAGGCGATACTCTGACTTATCAGGACACTGTTCAATGCAAAATTAAAAACAGGGTGATGCATTGATTGGATGGCAAAAAAATAGAATTATATTCTGTAATATACAAAAGGCAGTTTATCATCAACCTAAGCCCTGGTTCACACTGCTGCGACTTTGAAGCCAACATCCGTGCGCGACTTCATTGCAGCTTGCATACGACTTCTTTAACAGAAGTCAATGCAAGTCGTGTTGAAGTCGCACCAAAGTAGTGCAGGAACCTTTTCTAAGTCGGAGCAACTTGAGTAGCACCGATTAGAACGGTTCCAGTGCCGTTAACGGGGCGCGACTTGTCATGCAACTTTGAACTCTCAAGTCGCATTCAAGTCACGGCAGTGTGAACTAGGGCTTAAAACTTCATTGAACTTTCATGTTAAATTGGTAGCTAAAACTCAGGTTCATCAACATAAAAACGAAGTTAATTTTTTTTTTTTTTTTTTAATTAAAAAGCTGCATCCCGATTAGAAAAGTCTGTTCTCCACTTGAATGCTGTCTTTGCTTTGTATGGAAGCAGTGGTCTCTCAGTAGAGGTCAGGCATTCCCCGATGAGTCAGTTAAACCTCTCCAATGACGGAGCAATTGTAAAACAACAGTTTTGACTCAGAAGGTGGTGTGTTTTACCAATGTGGAGAGACCACTGCTTCCACCCTGTGCTCAGGGTCCATCTGCAAAGCATCCAGGAGACAGGCTTTTCTACTCCGGTTGTTGCCAATGTCTGAAAATAAAAAAAGTTAACTAAGAATTTAAACACCTTTAGCCCTGGTTTAGCCCTTTATACCTTTAGCCCTGGCAATCTGACCAATCAAAATTTGCATGACAAGTCACACCCCATTACCAGGAAAGGAACCGTTCAAATCGTAGCAAAAAAAAAAAAAAGTCCCTTCACTACTTTTTTTGGGATTGCATTGCGAATTGCATAGACTTTTGTTAAAGTGTAAGTCCATGCTAAAACCCCTACATCTATAGACACCCACGATCTAACACTAACCTATCTAGCCCTGTAAAGAAAAAAAAAAAATCAGTATATATAACTTTTCTGCAGGCGATCCGACCCCACGCTGAGCTGTCATCTGCAGCTTCGCTGTGGAGGAGGGTGCAAAGGACACAAACGACAACGGAAGCCCCACAGTAAGTCTATGGGTGACGTCACTTCCCATTCATTTCACAGCTGTTGTCTGAAATGTCTTCGGCAGAAGACAAAAAAAAAAAAAAAAAAAAAAAGGAAGTGTATACTGACAGGGCTAGATAGGTTAGTGTTAGATTGTGGGTGTCTATAGATGCAGGGATTTTAGATCAAGCATGGACTTCCACTTTAAATGAAGTCGCAAAGAAAACAGAGGTCCAAATCAGAGGTCCAAATCACACAGATCGGCGGCTTTGAAATTGCGCTGAAGTAGCGAGATTTCAAAGCCACACTGGTGTGAACTGTAGGATAGGCAGGGAAGCCCAGGGATTACAAGTATATAAAGCAGAATATGTGAGCTAAAAAAAAAGACCAAATATGTGCAAAGTAACAGGTTTCTTACACCTCAGACTACCAGTTAACATTTGGCCAACTATTTCCTAATGCCATGTTAACCGCTTCAGCCCCAGAAGATTTGACCTCCTTGCTGACCAGATCACTTTTTGCGATTCAGCACCGTGTCGCTTTAGCAGCAGGTCGGCAAGTGGTTAAGAAACATCTTAGAAAACACAGGCAAGCTTTTTTGATAATTACTATGGCTCTGTGTCCCCTGATGTATGAAAAGAAAATATATCAATTGCTGTGGGTTACTTGTACTTTACACTTGGTAATGGCCTTTGCACTGCTTAGCTGTAAAAGTCAGGAGTTACCTTGGCACAAGTGTGTTGTAACAGAATCCATAGAACAGGAAGAGCCATTTCCTTCAGCTTGTCCACAATAAAACTGTAAAAGAGGAAAATATATAGCAAGAAAAAAAAAAAAAAAAAAAAAGGGTTAAAGAGTAACTCCACTCCAAAAAACAATGTGTATGTATGTATGTATGTATGTATGTATGTATGTATGTATGTATATATATATATGTATATATATATATATATATATATATATATATATATATATATATATATATATATATATATATATATATATATATATATATGTATATATATATATATATATATATATATATATATATATATATATATATATATATATATATATATATATATATATATATATATATATATATATATATATATATATATATATATATACACATACATACATACATACGTATATATATGCAAAATTTGTAGCATCTGCAAACTATGTGAAAGATTTATGGCATTTTTATTATATATTATTGTTTGTTTTTTTTTTTACTAGTAATGGCGGCGATCTGCGATTTGTAGCGGTACTGCAACATTGCGACGGACAGATGACACTTGACACATTTTTGGGACCATTGGCATTTATACAGCAATCAGTGCTATAAAAATGCACTGGATTACTGTGCAAATGTCACTGGCAGGGAAGGGGTCAACACTAGGGGGCGATCAAGGGGTTAAATGTGTGTTCCCTCAGGATGTTCTAATTGTGTGGGGATGGGAGTGACTAGGAGAGGAGCCATATCGTTTTTCACACACACACGGTCCTCCGGCGGCACGCACAAGCCCTCTGGTGGCCGAAGACGGGTAGGACATGTATGGGATTTCGCCCAGGAGTGCCGCAATATATATGCGTGACACGGTCGGCAAGTGGTTAAACACCACACCCTTTCCTTTTTAATCTGAAACTGCTGCAGTTTTCTAAGAATGCAATGCAATATGGCAACCTGGAGGCATAATGTACAGATGGTGTACAGAATACCCCCCAGAAATGTAATTTCCTGCTTCTGTGAAGAATTCTGCACTAAAATACAAGTCAGGTTTTAGGCATCCTCTGCAACAAAAATGTAACTTTTAAAAAAGGAGTGCTACAACTTTTCTCACCAGAACCCTGAAAGTGCATCAGCTTCTTGTAATGAATTAGTCACTCCAAGAAATCAGTCCTGCACAAGATGCAAAGATCCAACAAAGAGCAGAAACAGGCAAAAATCTACAAAGTTTATTAAAATCCCTGCAAAGTACGTTGATCACCCAGATGGGAATGTTTTTTTTTTCCCAACAAAAGTGGATTTACTCTTTAAAAGCTTAATTGATCAGCGGTAATCCATACCAGACAAATTGAACAGCATGGTCCCGTGCACTGGTTACAGGAGCGTTGATTGCAAGCAACGAAGGGTTTGAGCCCGGCCCTCCTTTAACCATCAAAATGACACTCAGCAGACGCTGGAAAAGCCGACGAAGAGTCTACAAGTAGGAGACATAAGATAAGGAGTTATGTAGGGAAACAACATTTACATCAATTACTGTGCCCAGTGCCTTGCTACTAGCAATGAGAACTATCCGTTTTAAAGAGAACAATGCTATCACATACACAATTTAATAACCCATGTTCAGTTTATTTGCCTACCAGAGTTAAAGTGGTTGTAAAGGCAGTTTTTTTTTATCCCAATGCATTCTATGCATTACGATAAAAAGCCTTCTGTGTGAATAAGCCCCCCTCATACTTACCTGAGGTCCATCTAGATCCAGCGATGTTGCATGAGAGACTCGGCTGTCTGGGACTCCCGTCCTCATTGGCTGAGACTGCTGTGCGGTACCAGACAGCAGCAGGAGCCAATGAGAAGAGAAAGGGGGCGGGGCTGAGCCACAGCTGTGACTAAATGGACACCGTGAGCTGCAGCTCAGGTGCCCCATTGCAAGCTGCTTGCTGTGGGGGTGCACGCAACGGGAGGGAGGGGCCAGGAGCAACGAAGAAGGACCTGAGAAGATGAGGATTTGGGCTCCTCTGTGCAAAACCACTGTAACAGAGCAGGTAGGTATAACTTTTTTTTTTTTTTTTTTTTTTTTTTGAGGAAAAAAAAAAAATAAAATAACACATCACTTCCATGGTGCCACGAAGTGCCTCTATTTGCACATCTTTTTGTGGAAGGCATAGAAACTACTTTCCAACTAACCCCCAAACAGGTGCCTTTGACACCTAACCCAGACACTCCAAAAGGGGGGGTTTCGCTCACCCCCTGTTCTGCTATATTTCGAACAATTTTTTTTTTTTTGCATGGTACGCAATGGCTGTGGAACCATTTCACAAAGTGCAGCCCCACAGTTACCATGCCGGCTCCAGGGACCGAAGATCTGGAAACTGGCCTGGGTGAGGATGAAGCTAGATCCTTGGACAGTGTGTTTATTAAAATTCAGCAGCCACAGTTTTTGTAGCGGATGAATTTTTAAAGAATGGAGCGAAGAACCGCATTAATTTTGCAAATCCAAATACCAAGACAGGGCCCTCCCCCACCAACAATATTTAACTGGTGCCATATCCCTCCTAATGCTTAGCCTAAACTCCAAATTTAGCTCTTAAGACTTATCCTTCCAACACTATCAAAAGCCTACACTAAATCAACGCTAACCTGAATATTTGCCTCATTCAGCTTTTGTATCCGACAAAAAAAAAAACAAAAAAAAAACCCACACGACCCCCACAGACCTGCTAAGGTCTTTACTGAATTTGAAGATACTACGGCAGTGATAGCGAACCCTGGCACCCCCAGATGTTTTGGAACTACATTTCCCATGATGCTCATGCACTCTGCAGTGTAGTTGAGGCATCATGGGAAATGAAGTTCCAAAACATCCGGGGTGCCAGGGTTCGCCATCACTGTACTAAGGGCGTAGATTAATCACCACCTGCCAGTACTGAGCAGGGAGTCAGCCTACAGATGTGGCCATTGGGTCTACACTGACTGAGCAGTATCAGCAAGGCAATCGATCGTCTAAAAGTTGAAGAACAAGCTGGAGGCTTGTGTTATTGCCATTGCATTGCCCTGAATGAGGAGCACTGTCAGTCACATTAACTAAATCTGCTAATTACTTTGACTGTAAAAGATCTATCAGGCCCCGCCAGCACGGAGTACAGTCAGCCTATGGATGCTGCCACTAGGTCTGCAAACTCTGTCCTGAGCCGTATAGTGTCTGCACTGCCTGCCTGGTTCCCTCCGGATTGCCAGCAACATCCAGCATGAATAAGAGTAGATATGAATAAAATAGCATTGATCTAAAGCAGTGATGGCGAACCTTGGCACCCCAGATGTTTTGAAACTACATTTCCATGATGCTTTTGCACTCTGCAGTGTAGTCGAGCATCATGGGAAATGTAGTTCCAAAACATCTGGGGTGCCAAGGTTCGCCATCACTGATCTAGAGAGATAGGGGGCAATGGCTAAAGTGTCGTGCTCTGGCTTTCCCATAGAAAGGTCCATAAATTGGGCTTCTGCCTGGGATGGAGCTACAGCCAAAAGACACAGAAAAAGATGTCCTTTTAATACACAATGTGGCCACAGATAAGAATGCGATCAAGCACACCATGCACTAGGTCCCCTGGAGGATTCCATTAAAAATGGTGATACTTCTTCTGTAATTGTGTATGCCAAATATATAGATAACTCACCCACCCTGCTTTACTATTTAGGTAACGGAATGAAAAAAAGTGTTTTTACACACCTGGTTGCTGTCACCATGGCTGGGTTGACACAGCAACCACAGCCCATGATATGCCAACTCCGGCACATATTTCAAACGGTTGGGACTACTACAAGAGAAAATAAAATTAAATAAATTAGCGTAATGCACAATATGCAAAAACAAACCCAAAGCCTAGACCTGAAAAACATCCATGATGCCCCTTTAAAAAATTATTTAAAGAGAACCCATCATGAAAATAGAATTGTATTAAACAGCATGAAAACACAAGCCCAATGTAGGTTTATGTTGATGTTCCAGCCAGACAGAGCTATGGCTTGGTCTTCCAGCGTGTCAGCGCAGCATGAAAACTCCTACAAAAACTTTAAATCAGACATGGATATAAAAAAAATAAATAAAAATGTCACAAGACTGCTATATATTGCTGATGAGAAAAGGTATTAAGCCATTTGTATTTACTAAAATAATTGCATATCCATCCACCAGATATGGTGAATGCAGGTCCTGGGTTAAGTAACACTTTAAGGTTTGGTTACAATACTGCTTAGCAAATTTGGTTATACTGCATTCCTAGCTAATCATCCATCCAAGCCATGTAACAGAGGAGTCCGAAAAAACGGGGGGAAAAAAAAAGGGGGGGGGGAGATTAACTCACGTGGATTCTGAAAAGGACAGTTCCTGGGGCACCGTCTCAAAACTAGTCAGGTTTATGAAAATCTGGAGAAAGAAACAAAAATCTTTACTAAAATTCTGCTGTTCATTTAATTTTAGGAGTTCAGCATTTTCAGCAATGAAGACTGATCTATCCCCCAAGGAGAGAAGACTTGTTGATTAGATGCACATAACCACTTGAGCATCTGCCTATATTGCCACTGCATTACCAGTGCTGCTGGTCATGCAACACTGAACCCAAATTCATTTGAAATAGTGCTTTCTTTTGGTGGTTTTTAAAGCGGGGTTCCCATAAAAAAAAAAAAAAAAAGTAAAAGTCAGCAGCTACACATACTGCAGCTGCTGACTTTTAATCAGACACTTACCTGTCCCAGGGTCCAGCGATGCAGGGGATCGAAGCACCGCTCGCCCCCCCCCCCCGGCGGCGCCGGCATTTTTAACTGTGAGCGCCTGGCTGGGGCTTCACAGCTGGGCATCCACTGCGCATGCGCGAGCCGCACGCTGTCACTGGCCTCGCAATCATCTGGGACCGGTCATGTGTCCCAGATGATTCGGATGTTGTCCCCGCACTAGGGTGAATCTGTCCAGGTATGAACTGGCTGTTGGTCTCCAGGAACAAAGAGGTGCTGGCTAATGCTAGTAAAGGCTGTGTGCAAATGGGAAAATCCAGACAGCCGCACTCCAGGAAATTATAATCCAAACTTCTTTATTTTAAAATCAGGAACATGTCATACAGTACATCAAAGGCAGAGTGTACAGACAGGCAGCTTACGCGTTTCGCACTATATCAAGTGCTTACTCATAGCTGTCCCAGATGCTTGACGGGAGGGTGGAGAGGCGATCTCCCTTCCTGCACCGAGGGAAGTGACATCAGGAGCCCAGCCACCGAAAGAGGCAGACTACGAGGGACCCCCTCTAGCAACAGATATTTAGAGGTGAGAAAAAAAAAAAAAAAAAAAAAGTCTCCAAATGTGGTTTTTTTAAATTTTTTTTTTTTTTTTTGGAACTCCACTTTAAAGAGGAGGTCCAGCCCTCCCCCAAGAAAAAATTAAGTCCGCAGCTACAAAATACTGCAGCTGCTGACTTAATATATGGACACTTACCTGTCCAGGGAGCCTACAATGTCAGCACTCCAGCCGATCTTTGGATCGGCTGTAGCCACCACCATTCCAGAAAAGGGAACCCGGTAGTGAAGCCTTTCGGCTTCACAGCCCGTTACCTACTGCGAATGCACTGTGCTTTCACATTGCCCCAGCGGTGGAAATATTGCTTTAAGTAACATAACTTCCTGGTTGCACAATTAAGCCAGGATGACATGATGGCACTCCTCACCTGCATACAGTGCAGCATGCTCTGCTGCTTGTCCTTTAGAGAGAACTTTGGCAGGAGACGCAAAAAGTTTTTCAAGAGAAGGATGATGGCATCTCTGAGGTTCATGAGATCTCTGGTAGAAAAATAGACTTCTTCTTCCTCTTCAGATATATCATCCAGCTTAAATAGAGCACATAAAAGAATGAAGTTCATTAGTGGTAGCTGGATTAGTTCCCACCCCCCCACCCCTTTATTTTTACGTAGCGATCCTGCCAGTAACATAACTTTCTTTTCCTAGGGAGACAACACTTGCTTACTGTACTGCATTTATGGAGCAAGAGTGATCGTCTTAGAGAAGGAAGGGTCAGGCCAACAGAATACCCCCCCCACTGAAGAAAAAAAAAAAAAAAAAAAAAAAAAAAAAAAAAACACCCCACTACACACACTGCACTGTTTTGCAAAGCAGTGATGTGCTTTGCAAAAACAGCATTGCACTTTCTGCTTGCTTCTTGGACTCTGAAGCAAGCAAAACGCTATTCAAAGTAATGGAAAAAGATTCAGGAGGAAATCCCAATCATGTGACCTGTCAAAAATCAAATGACAGGCCTCTCCTCCAATCACAAAGCTCCTAAGGAAAAATCTCCAGACTAAACCTCAGCCTGCATTTTATGAAATGTCAAATGTATTTAAAATGCAGTCTGAGGCATGGTGGGAGTACCACAGCACATGATAAATACATCACTAAGACTATGGAAACAACTAAGGTTGTGTCATCCATAAACAGTTAGACCCCCATTGACACTTGCGAAAGGGGCTCTCTGCGATTAGCTGAGGGAGACCCAGCAGAGGATCCCTGGAATTGGCTCCCATGGCTGATCGCATGTAAAATCGATTGTGCAGCAATTACATGCAAATGATCAGCCCTGGACACAGACTGCCGGGCTACCTGCCTTCAGCAAAACACAGGGAACCTCTGCTGGGACCCCTGCATCTAATTACATATGGTCCCATTCACAAGTATAAATGGGACCCTACAAGCACTCTTTTCATGGCGAGAAAACTAAAGCACCAAAACGCCATGGATCTGGGCTAAGCATCTTGAAACGTTCTCCATTCAGCAGAGTTACCTCTTCAATTTCTCTTCGCACAGGCCTGGGACGTTTTTCTGCCTCCACGATTGTCTCCTTGAGAGCTTTTAACGGTGTCCTTTTTCCTTTTGCGGTTGGAGTCCGGGTCCTGTGGCCAACACTTCTCCAGGGTGTTCACACATTTATCAAACAAGACAGGGTGAAACACCTGATTGGCGACACTGCCTGCCGTATTAAAGGAGGACAGACATTAAAAAGGTGAGTAAAAGTTTGTTTTAAAGCCCCTCTAAGTCACTAGCTGGAGCTCACAAAAGGGCTGAGAACTCTCCTCCTGCCCCCCGTAACAGTGCTGGGCCAAATCATCAAGAAGCAGTGCCACCACATGATAATAAAATGTGTCACATGCGCCACTGCACTGGGTATTTTTTTACTCTTGGCCAACAGGATGAAGTGGCAGAAAGATTATGTGCTGCTGGGGAGAGTGGCATGGGCACAGCGCAGGTATTCTTTAGGTGTACACATCGAAAGGTGTTAGCAGGGAATGCTACCATACCAAACAAAAAATATTTCCCAGCACTTACCAACCAGTCTGCAAAACAATCAAACTGGCCATGTCTAACAGTTTACGTTAAAAACAGAGGGTTTTTTTTTTTTTGCACACATTTGCAAACACCATATTACCAAAAGTATTAGGACACCCGTCCTTACACGCACATAAACTTTAATGGCATCCCGGTCTTATTCTGTAGGGTTCAATATTGAGTTGGTCCCCCTTTGCAGCTGTAACAGCTTCAGCTCTTCTGGGAAGGCTGTCCACAAGGTTTAGGAGTGTGTCTATGGGAATGTTTGACCATTCTTCCAGAAGAGCATTTGTGAGGTCAGGCACTGATGTTGGACGAGAAGGTCTGGCTCCCAGTCTCCATACCAATTTATCCCAATGGCGTTTCTATTGGGTTGATGCCAGTCCAGTTCCTCCACCCCCAAAGTCGCTCATCCATGTCTTTATGGACCTTGCTTTGTGCACTGGTGTGCAGTTATGTTGGAACAGGAAGGGGCCGTCCCCAAACTGTTCCCACAAAGTGGGGAGCATGAAATTGTCCAAAATGTCTTTTGAAATTGTCCAAAAAGGTATGCTGACGTCTTAAGAGTTTCCTTCACTGGAACAAAGGGGCCAGCCCAACCCCTGAAAAACAATCCTACACCATAATACCCCCTTCACCAAATGATTTGGAGCAGTGCACAAAACAAGGTCCATAAAGACATGGATGAACGAGTTTGGGGTGGAGGAATTTGACTAGCCTGCACAGAGTCCTGACCTCAACCCGATAGAACACCTTTGGGATGCATTAGAGAAGAGACTGTGAGATAGGCCTTCTCATCCAATATCAGTGCCTGACCTCACCAATGCGCTTCTGGAAACATTCCCATAGACGCACTCCTAAACCTTGTGGACAGCCTTCCCAGAAGAGTTAAAGCTGTTATAGCTGCAAAGGGTGGGCCAACTCAATATTGAACCCTACGGACTAAGACTGGGATGCCATTAAATTTCACGTGCGTTTAAAGGCAGTCGTCCCAATACTTTCGGAGTGCTTAAAATAGATTGTTTAACCACTACACATCCGCGCTATGGCCGAATGACGGCCACAGCGCGGACCTGAATTCCCGGGCGGCCGTCATATGATGGCCTCCCCTGTGCACATTCCCTGCCGAGCGCGCTGTGATCACCGAGCCACTGAGACTCGGCTGAACACCAATCCGAGTAAGGGGCCGGTCCCGGCCCCTTACCATGTGATCAGCTGTCAGCCAATGACAGCTGATCACATGATGTAAACAAAAGATCGGTAATCGTTTTATTTTTCTACTCACGCTGACAGCGCGAGTAGAAAAAAAAGCCGATCACTGGCTCGGATGTGAGGAACATTGGTCCCCAAGTGGAAGAGGCACATCTGCCTCATCAGGGCCCCCTAACAGTGCCCCCTAACAGTGCCCCCTAACAGTGCCCCCTAACAGTGCCCCCTAACAGTGCCCCCTAACAGTGCCCCCTAACAGTGCCCCCTAACAGTGCCCCCTAACAGTGCCCCCTAACAGTGCCCCCTAACACTGCCCCCTAACACTGCCCCCTAACACTGCCCACAGTGCCACCTAACACTGCCCACAGTGCCACCTAACACTGCCCATCACTGCCACCCATCAGTGCCCATCACTGCTGCCTAATCAGCGTATATCAATGAAGGAGAAAAATTACCGTTTTAAATTTATAACAAAATATAAAAAAAAAAAAAAATTATTCAGTTTTTTACATTTTTTTTTAACAAAAAGTAAAAACTGCAGAGGTGATCAAATACTAGAGGTCGACCGATATATCGGCCGATATTTGGTGTTTTTTTCTTAATCGGCATCGGCAGATTGTGCTGATAAAAAGGCCGATATAACTCAGCACGATTTGTAAATGACTTCTGAAGTCAATACAAGTTGCCTGTAGTCTTCTCTGAAGCGACTTCTCCCCCTCTCTGGGCAGCCTGCCAAATCTGATAAAAAGAACCTGCATTGATACAATGTTTACACTTCTGAATGAGCTGAGTGCCTCGTGTAGAAGTTTTCAGTTTAACCATTTAAAGACTAAATCTTTTCTGACATTTGTTGCTTACAAGTAAAAATCCAGTATTTTCTGCTAGAAAATCACTTAGAACCCCCAAACATATATTTTTTTTTAGCAGAGACCCTAGGGAATACAATAGCGGTTGTTGCAATATTTTATGTCACACGGTATTTGCGCAGCGGTCTTTCAAACGCAATTTAAAAAAAAAAAAAAATACACTAATAAATTTAAAAAAAAATAAGCAGTAAAGTTAGCCCATTTTTTTTCGTCCAAAAGTTTTGATTACCTGTTTTTATGTATTTATTTTTAAGATATAGTTTTTTTTATATATATATTTTTTTAATCTAAATTCTACATACAAGTGAACTGATTGGAGGTTTGTTTTGTTTAATAGATGTTTAAGGCCCCTTTCACACGGGACGGATCCGTGTTGATCCGCCCCGTGAACATCCGCTGCTCAGCGGGGATCGCTCTGTTTTCCCCAGCTGAGCCGGCGGATGACAGGGCGGGACCCGCACACTGTGCAGGGACCGCCCTGTCAGACCTCCGCTCTCCCCTATGGGGGATCGGAGGAACATGGACCGTCTGTCCGTGTTCATCCGATCCGCTCTGCAGACGGATAGAAAAATAGGATTTTCTTCCGTCTACAGAATCGGACGAGAGCGGAGCCGGATGACATCGGGTGTTAGCGGATGTACATCCGCTGACACCCGCTATCCCATAGGGATGCATGTATGTCCGTATTTCATCCGAAAACGGATGGATGAAATACGGACATACGGTCCGCATGTGTGAAAGGGGCCTAAATGTAAAAAAATTTCTGTATCACTTTAGGTTGCTTTCACACTGCAGCGGGCATGCGTCGACGGTAAAACGCTGCTAGTTTTAGCTGCGCTTTACCGTCATTTTAGCGGCGCTATTCGGCTGCTAGCGGGGAGCTTATAACCCAGCTAGCAGCCGAGGAAGGGGTTGAATGCGCCCCTGAAGCGCCGCTGCCGAAACGCTTTGCAGGCGCTTTGGCAGCGGTGCGCATTCATTTCAATGGGCAGGAGTGGTGGAGGAGTAGTATACACCGCTCCAAAGATGCTGCTTGCAGGACTTTTTTTTAACATCCTGCCAGCGCATCGCCTCAGTGTGAAAGCACTCGGGATATCGCACTGAGACTGCAGGGGAGCCGTTTTACAGGCACTTTACAGGCGCTATTTTTAGCCCAAAAGCGCTTGAAAAATGCCCCAGTGTGAAAGGGGTCTAACTGTTAAATTTTATGAGATGAAGGAAAAAAAAAAAAAAAAAAAAAAAAAAAAAATCGGCCTAATATATCGGCCCAAAAAAAAATCGGCATTACATATCGGCCATCGGCCACCGAGATTTCTAAATATCGGCATCGGCCAGAGAAAAACCCATATCGGTCGACCTCTATCAAATACCACCAAAAGAAAGCTCTATTTGTGGTGAAAAATCAAGTTAGAATTACCGGTAACTTGTTTTCCATGAGTCTTTCAGGACAGCACCTTGAGAGCGTGGCTCCACCCACTTGACAGGAAACACACCTCCACCAAACTTTAAAGGAGGCTCCTTCCCACTTATCAGTAGTAGTAGAGAACCTCCGGCCCAAGCTGGAACACATAATCAGAATATGGTTAGTCACAGCATAGTAATTTAATACAATAAGGGCGGGTTGCTGCTGTCCTGAAAGACTCATGGAAAACAAGTTACCGGTAAGTCTAACTTGATTTTTCCCTTATCGTCTTTCAGGACAGCACCTTGAGAGGATAACAGAGACTTACCCACTTAGGGAGGGACCACAGCCTGCAAGACCTTTCTGCCAAAAGCCTGTTCACTGGCTGACAGAAGATCCAGTCTGTAATGACGGACAAACGTAAGGTAACTTGACCACGTAGCCGCCCTACAAATCTGATCTGGGGTGGCACCAGCCATTTCTGCCCATGTAGAGGCCTGAGCCCTGGTAGAATGCGCTTTAATTCCCAGCGGGGGAGATAGCCCCGACTGAGAGTAGGCTGCTAGAATAGCTGATTTAAGCCATCTAGCTATAGACCCCTTAGAAGCTTGTTGGCCCTTCTTTTTACCTGAAAAAAGTATAAATAGAGAATCCGAGGATCTAAAGTTACTTGTTACCTCCAGATACTGTAATAAAGTCCTTCTTACATCCAAATTGTGGAATTTGCCTTCGTTTTCCCCCGAAGGGTTAGAGCAAAAGGTTGGCAGGATGATTTCCTGCGACCTATTGTGTGCTGACGCTACCTTTGGCAAAAAACCTGGATCGGTTTTAAGTATAATCCTATCTGTGTAGATGGTTAAAAAGGGTCTCTTAACAGATAGGGCGTGCAGCTCACCAATTCTCTTTGCTGACGTTATTGCAACTAAGAACAAGGTCTTAAGAGTAAGATTCCTTAGAGAGATTCCTTGTAGTGGTTCAAAAGGTTCCTTTGTAAGGGCTTGCAGGACCACTGATAGATCCCAATTGGGAAAGTGCTTAGCCGGAGCTGGTCTAGATCTGGTAAGTGCCTTGAAAAATCTTATAACCAAGGGCTCAGAAGAGATTGGTCTTTCTAGAAATACTCCCAAAGCAGCTACTTGAACTTTAAGGGTGCTGACTGACAATCCCTTGTCTGCCCCTTCTTGAAGAAATTCCAAAATTGACACTAAATTTTTAACTTTTCTCTTAGTCAAATGACAAAAAGAGTTGAAGACCTTCCAATATTTAACATAGATTTTTCTGGTCACTATCTTCCTACTGGAAAGTAAGGTAGTTACCAAGGGTTGTGACAGACCTTTGTTTCTTAACAACTGCTCCTCAGAAACCAGGCCGTGAGGCTTAGACTGGCCACTCCCGGATGCTGTATTGGACCCTGTAGGAGCAGGTCCTGCCGGAGAGGCAGCCGCCAAAATGGTTTGACTGCCATCTGTAGAATGGTGGAAAACCATGCCCTCTTTGGCCAAAATGGAGTAATTAGGATTACTGCCACCTTCTCCCTCTGTATCTTCCTTAACACCAACGGGATAAGTTGGAAAGGAGGAAATGCGTAACCCAGATGGAAGTTCCAGGGCTGGATTAACGCATCTGTCCCCTGGGCCTTGTCGTTTCTGTGAATAGAGAAAAATACTGGGAGTTGTGTATTTTCCTGTGATGCAAATAGGTCTATTTGCGGTTGACCCCAGGCCCTGGTAATCATTGCAAAGATTTCCGGATTCAGGCTCCATTCTGACTCCTGAATCCGCCTTCTGCTTAGATAATCTGCCACTACATTTAAGGTGCCTTTGAGGTGGACTGCTGATAAGGACCGAACATGCTTTTCTGCCCAAACCAGGATCTTTGAAGCTAGCAACTGAAGTGCTTTGCTTCTTGTACCCCCGTTTGTTTAGGTAGGCTATGGTAGTGGCGTTGTCTGAGAGGACCCGGACATGAGAACCTTGAAGGATGGGAGAGAAGGCATCTAAAGCTAAGGCGACTGCCTTTAGTTCCCTCCAATTTGAGGACTTCCTTGCCTCTGTCCGAGACCACATTCCTTGCACGAAGTCTTGGTCTAAGTGAGCTCCCCAACCCCATACACTGGCATCTGTCGTTACCACTTTTTCTATTGGAAATGACCAGAGCAGGCCTTCTGACAGATTCTCCTGTCTTCTCCACCACCAAAGTGATCTCTTGACTTTGGTGGGTATCTTTACCTTTGCTTCCAGAGATTCTGACCTGTGATTCCATATTCTCAGGAGAAAGCTCTGGAGAGGCCTGAAATGTAACCTTGCCCATTGAATGGCTGGTATGGTTGCGGTTAGGGTTCCTAGGGATGACATCACTTGTCGGACTGATAATTGCTGGCTTGCCTGCAAGGACGCTACCACCTTCAGGACTTTCCCCTTCTTCTCTTCTGGGAGAAAAATCTTTTGTTCCCTTGAACAGATCTGATACCCCAGGAATAGTATTTTCTGGGCTGGAACGAAATTTGACTTCTGCATATTTATGATCCAACCCAGGGTTTCTAGATGACCTCGGGTCCTTCCGAGGTTGTCTAGCAGTCTTTCCCTGGAGGGGGCAAAAAGGAGTAGGTCGTCCAAGTACGGAATTACCGCAATCCCCTGCATGCGAAGAGGAGCAATCGCTTCTGCCATTATTTTTGTGAAAATTCGTGGGGCAGAAGACAGGCCAAAGGGGAGGGCCCTGAATTGCAAGTGCAGAACCTCTTTTCCCAAATGTATCGCTAATCTTAGGAATCTTTGGGACTGCGGGGCTATAGGGATATGCAGATAGGCATCTCGAAGGTCTATTGATGCCATAAAGCATTCCCTCGTCAATAGATTCTTGACCGTGAAGATGGAGTCCATACAAACCTTTTGTATTGGACTAATCTGTTCAGCGGTTTCAGGTTTAGGATTAACCGAAAATCTCCGGATGGTTTCTTTATCAGGAATATACGGGAATAAAATCCCTGATAAAGCTCCCCCTGTGGGACGCAAGTTATAACCCCCTGATCTATCAGATCCTTTAATAGGCTCTTCATTGCCAGGGATTTTGTTACATCTCTTGGAAGATTTGTCACCAAGTACCTTTCTAGGGGGAGATCTGAAATTTCTATATTGTAACCCTGGGCTAGCATATTCAGAATGTACTGGTTTTCTGTTATGCTTGCCCAATAGGGGAGAAAGTCTTTTAGTCTTCCCCCTACTTGTAACCGACTGTCATTGCGTCTTGCTGGCTGACGCAGGAGGATGGAAAAGGACATTTCCTCTGCCCCTACCCCTCTGCCCTGACCAGCTTTTCTTTTTCTCTTGAGACTTGTTCTGTTCCTGAGCCCTTTGAGGACGAAAAAACCGTTTGACTGGTTGTTTTCTGCAGTCCTGTCCAGAACTGAATCCAAATCAGGGCCGAACAGTAAGTCTCCTAGAAAAGGGACCCCGCATAATTTGTTTTTAGATGCTGTGTCCCCTTGCCAAGTCTTTAGCCATAAAGCCCGTCTAACCGAATTAGCAAGGGCTGCCGCCTTAGCTGTCATCCTGATAGACTCTGCTGAGGCATCAGAGACATAGGCTACGGCTGCTGAGAGGGTAGAAAAGGAGTCAAGGATTTCTTGCTTAGGGGAATCTGCTATTATATGAGCTTTAAGCTGATTTACCCAATACTCCAAGTTCCTGGAGATGCAAGTAGTTGCCATTGCTGGCTTAAGGTTGCCCATAATGGATTGCCAAGTCCGCTTGAGCTGTTGATCCATTTTTTTTTATCCATGGGGTCTTTTAAGATCCCCATGTCCTCAAATGCTAGATCAGTAGATCTTGACACCTGAGAAAAGGCTGCATCAAGTTTTGGAACCTTATTCCAAAGAGCTGCTGGGTCTTCATCAAAAGGGAACCTTCTCTTATGAGCCCTAGAGAAAAATGGTTTCCTATCAGGGTCAGCCCATTCTTTTCTGATTGTTTCAGAAATCACTGCATGGACTGGAAAGGTACGGGACTTAGACTCACTAAGCCCTGCATACATCTTGTCATGTAAAGACATCTCTTTATGCTCTTCCTCAAGGCCTAGAGTAGCATAAATAGCCTTTAAAAGGCCATCCACCTGATCCAAAGACAATTTATACTTGGAAGACATATTTTCCAGCTCATCACTATCCTCATTCGATTCATTAGAATGGGATGGGGAAAGCCCTTCCCGGTTCAGAGGACCCATTTCCGCCTCTACTGCCGGGACTAACAGTGAGCCTTGAGAGGACTGTGAGGTAGTGGGCTGACTTGCAGATGGATAGGTGAGTGAGGATCTGAAGGATTGAATGGTAGCATCCAATTCCTTTTTGGCAGATGCGATTAGATCACTGCATGCGGAAGTGGTTTCTTCCCTCACCAAGGAGTCAATACATGCTTGACATAAAGCCTTTTTCCAGCCTTCATTTAACTTAATTTTGCATGAAGGGCATTTCTTTCTAATCCCAGGGTCAGAGCTCTTGGCCTGCCATAAGGGAAAAAAGAGAGAGAAAAAAGACAAACCATCTCTTAGAGTCAGCCTGATTACTCAAGGTTGCTCACCACAGGTGCACAGTGAGAAAAGCTATCAGACTCATGTGCCCTGACAGGCCCCTCCACCACCAGGGGGAAAAAATACCCTCAAACTTCACTAACATTTAGAGAGAAGAGGGCTAGAGAGAGACCCCACAGTAAAGCTGAGCAGAAACTACAGTCTGCTCCTTACCTGGGCCTTGCTGGTGCCTGTGCCTGTTCCACTCGCTGCGGTTCCTGAATCCATGCTGAGGCAGCAGCGTGATGCCTGTGGCGAAAACGCCGGTTCCGGACTCCAATAGCACCTGTGCGCCGGACCGGAACCGGCAATAAATAGGCACCAGACCTATTCCTCCCTCCTCCCCCTGCGCTTCCGGCGGAAATGACGCCTGGCGCCTGCTCCATGGATGCCGCCCCACTTCCGGATACCTCACATCCGGCGGATGCAGTCCTCTGACTGCCCTTCCCAAGATGGCGGCGGCGTCAGGGAAAAAACATGTGCAGGCAAGAAAAAACAAACAAAAATGCCTGACATGCCTGACGCCTCCGCCTGGGAGCAGCAATACCCGGAGCAGTCCTGGCTCTCCCCGAGCACTGACGAGGGAGAAGGAGCCCATCCACCCGGCACCCGTAAGCCTGTGGAAAATGGGAGGAATCGGCTCTCCTGAGGTAGGTAAAAATAGTGGAGTAGGGAGCCTGTTCTCTCAGGACAGAACCTTGAGAGCTCCAAACTCCCACATGTGTTCCCGCCGGAGGAAACACATAAACTGATGATAAGTGGGAAGGAGCCTCCTTTTAAAGTTTGGTGGAGGTGTGTTTCCTGTCAAGTGGGTGGAGCCACGCTCTCAAGGTGCTGTCCTGAAAGACGATAAGGGAAAAAATGATTAAAATTTCATTTGGGTACAGTGTTGTATGACTGCGCAATTGTCATTCAAAGTGCGTCAGCGCTGAAAGCTGAAAATTGGTCTGGATAGGAGGGGGGTTCAAGTGCCCAGTAAGCAAGTGGTTAAAGCAGAGTTCTGCCCCTCTCCAAAAATTATGTCAGCAGAAACAAATACTGTCCTGTAGCTGCTGACTATTAGGGCACTTAAAGTGTTATTTATTTATTTTGGTAAGAAAGATCCGGCTCCTTTAAAAGCATTTTATACAGCACAGTGCTTGTGCTGTGTAATTTGGCCCCCTGTATCACCTGAAATACCTGGCCTCTCTCCTCCTCCCCTCCTGACTGACATCAGCCATGCCCCCTGCAGCTGTCAGGAGGAGAGAGGCAGCGGGTCATGTGAGCGCCGATCAGCGCTGTGAAACAGGTATATACTGCATTATTTTTATAAGGCACAGACACTGGGGCACATTACATTATTAAACAGAGGATACTGTAAAGTGTACATAGTGGATTAACCACTTTACTGTCCAGGCACCCAGCGGTGTCTGCAGATTCTTGAACCGGCTCTCAGGTGCTGGCGCCCCCATCTTGGCTAAGGGAAGCCGGCAGTGAAGCCTTGCGGCTTCATAGCCGGTTTCCTACTGCACATGCGCGAATCACGTCGCGCTGTGAAACGTGTCTAGCTGGGGGGGGCAAAGTTCTGGCTCACGCCGTCAAGGCGAACTAAGCTGGAAGTGGGAGCGGGTATATGTCAGAACCAGGTACCAGCTCCCCCCTAAAGTTGTTAAATCTGGCAGAGGAGGGGGGCAGACAAGCGGAGTTTCTCCCTTAGGGAGGAGCTCCGTTTTAAGGGCAGGTATGCCAGGAGGGAGCCCACCCCTCCTTAAAGGCACAAGGACGCACGTGACGACCAGCAAATAGCACAATTGCAGCCAACAGTCAATCCAGGGTCACACTATCCATTCTTACATGTGCTCCTACTATAGAGACTCTGAAAATTTAGAGATAGGAGTGCGGTATATACAGGAGGTCTCTTGGTGTGAGCACTGTGGCTTTCGCATATATTTGCAAAAGTGTGGAAAAAAAAAAAATATGTAAACTGTAAGACAGGGCCAATTTGCTTTCTTTGCAGGCTGGTTGGTAAGTGTGCTGGGAAATCATTTGTTTGTGATGTGCATTGCCCTTTCATGTGCCCCTTGCTGTAAAAGTAGCAAGTTATAGATTGGGGAGGTTGCCCCTTTTTTGTACATTTCTACTATACACCAACTTTCCACAATGGGAGCTGTGCAGCTGCCAAATGAGCATCAGACACTTACCGGGTATCTCCAGAAGCAGGAAGTACAGGCCAGCCGCATGCAGGGCCAGACACTTTTGCATATACCCAGCTTTTTTATTCTCTCCAACGTGGACAAAGTGGTAGAGCACAACCACCAGGGAGTTACGACAAATGTCATTCTCAGCAAATAGAGCCCAGACACTCTGCAAAACAGACATGTACAATTACTAACAGATGGAAAACACATTCAAAACACTGGACCACTGACCTGGAACAAGCATGCAGGTAAAAATGTCTGACCTTTCTTCAACTTTACCCAACTAGCATCCTGGTCAGTAATTTAGAAATTAGAGAAGTTCTGGAGTCAGGCAATGGGCATTCAAATATTTACATTATTTTATGGATCACTCCCCATTTTGGAGCGAAGGTCTGCTCCAACAAGCAGTGAATAAACTTCAATGTCTAACGGTTTTCAGAAAATCTGGAATTACTCCCGCAGTTTGTGGGCAGGTTCTCCTACCAGTGCCAGCATCTCATCCTAATGATGTGGCTGCTGGTCCTTGCACTGTTGGCGACAACAATAGAAAGAGTATGGTCTAGTCAAGCTAGAGACCACCAAGAAGAGTGAACTTGGGGTACTGGCAATCACATTCCCCTCTCCTCCCAGGAAAATGTCTTTTCCCGACTAAACATGTTGGGAGGAGCCACCTACTGACGTCATCGTGTTCCAGAAAGTGGACTTTTTATGCCAGCTGATTTTTTTTTTTTTTATGTCTGCATGGGAGTATTTCTTTGTTTAAGAAATGTATTAGGAGATTTTTTTTAATACTATACTGTGTTTGTTTGCGTTACATGAATGTTAGCATTGAAAATTCCGATACAAGCATTTGATCGGTTGTGTCCCTGGTGGATAGAGAAGTGGTCCAAGAGGAGGCCTTGAGGTCCATGATAACTGCTTATGACCACCCATAAGAATTGTGTCATGGGGAGCTGGTAAACCAGCATTCCTATTATCACAAATCTAAAAAGGTCTTTGAAGTCGTTTTATTTTACCTGCTCCACACTTGGAGATGGGACCATTTGTGGACACTTTACTTGATTTACTCAAGTTTAAAAATTTATGCCCATTTTCTATATTCAAATCTATGTTTGAGAATTAAGGTTTATGTTGTTTGTAATTTATATTTTATGGTTATTAGTCAAGTGCAACATTTCAATCCCAATATGTATCAATGGGGAGAAAGGGTCCTGAGACCATTCATTAAAAGGGTATTAAACCTAAAACCAAAAATATAATATACCTGTACTGCAGCTTACCAATCTTGGTGGTGGAATTAGTTTTCTCCCCCCCCCCTCCCTCCGTTTCACCTGCTGACAATACGGGACACCCCTGCGGGCACGCTCCCATGTCCTGCTGCTGCGTCTATTGGCACAGACAGCAGGACTCTGCTCCGCCCCCCCAGCGCCCACATCATTGGATTTAATTGACAGCAGCGGGAGCCAATGGCTGTGCTGCTATCAATATATCCAGTAAGGATGTGTTATATCCAATTAGCTGGTGTGCTTGTTCCCGTCGTGGGAATTACGGGGCTCAGGTAAGTATAAGGGGGGCCCGGGGTCGCTGCTGCAGTAAAGAAGGTTTTTCACCATAATGCAGAGAATGCATTAAGGTGAAAAACGCAGAGGGTTTACAACCCCTTTAAGGTTTGTTGTACCTTCGTCATGAAGTGGTTAATTACTCTTTACCTGTCCAGAGTTGGGCTCTTATACCAAGCCCTCATTAATCTCCATAGCAGCAAACTTTATGGAATAATTACAAATTTTGAAGCTTCTTTGTTTTACTTTCACCTGCTCAGCTCCCCCTCCCAGCCTTCTAACAAACACAGATTTTAGACCGGTCAGACTTTAGGCTCACACTAAAATGCGGTGCAGGAAACCCACGTACATTTAAGACGCACCGCGATCTGCAGCAAGTGTCAATGTTAAGTTAACGACACCCTAAACAGAGTGCATTTGCCTGCACCAGATCGCATGGTACAAGCGTAGAAGTGCCTACTTTTGGTGTGATTCAGTGCGCCATTCAAAACGAATGGCCTTAAATTGCAGTGAATAGAGCAATTGCAGCTCGTTCCTGTGCAATTCATTGTGTGAACTGAGGCTTACTGCGTCTCTTGTTAATGTTGAGGATCAATCGTTCCACAGTGCCTGACACTACAGAGGTCAGTGGGGGATTATTCTATACTGTACTTACAGCTTATTAGGAATATGTAAATATGTCAGTAGCTATAACCTGGCTTCACATACTACTCACCCGTGTGTTCTCCTGATCGGCAGAAGCGAACGGCAGCAGACTGTCATACAGGTTGTTAAACACCTCCACTCCGTTCTCTACGATTTCAGCCTCCACCCTTGGATCCAGAGGCTCCGTCTCAGTAAATTCCAACTCCCAGACAGAGTCCACCCATGCTGGAAGTAGAGGATAGAATCAGATTTCGTTAGAATGCTCATAGTCCCCAGACCCCCCCCCTTCATTCTCGACAATGATAAAAATACTCTATGCTATGGGGTACTGCAGAGGGGATAACCCCCCCCCCCCTGCAACATGCTGGGACTGCTAGCATAGAGGGAAGCCCCCCATCCCACGTTGGGGCTGCTGGCAGAGAGGGACCCCCCTATCCCACGTTGGGGCTGCTGGCAGAGAGGGACCCCCCTATCCCACGTTGGGGCTGCTGGCAGAGAGGGACCCCCCTATCCCACGTTGGGGCTGCTGGCAGAGAGGGACCCCCCTATCCCACGTTGGGGCTGCTGGCAGAGAGGGACCCCCCTATCCCACGTTGGGGCTGCTGGCAGAGAGGGACCCCCCTATCCCACGTTGGGGCTGCTGGCAGAGAGGGACCCCCCTATCCCACGTTGGGGCTGCTGGCAGAGAGGGACCCCCCTATCCCACGTTGGGGCTGCTGGCAGAGAGGGACCCCCCTATCCCACGTTGGGGCTGCTGGCAGAGAGGGACCCCCCTATCCCACGTTGGGGCTGCTGGCAGAGAGGGACCCCCCTATCCCACGTTGGGGCTGCTGGCAGAGAGGGACCCCCCTATCCCACGTTGGGGCTGCTGGCAGAGAGGGACCCCCCTATCCCACGTTGGGGCTGCTGGCAGAGAGGGACCCCCCTATCCCACGTTGGGGCTGCTGGCAGAGAGGGACCCCCCTATCCCACGTTGGGGCTGCTGGCAGAGAGGGACCCCCCTATCCCACGTTGGGGCTGCTGGCAGAGAGGGACCCCCCTATCCCACGTTGGGGCTGCTGGCAGAGAGGGACCCCCCTATCCCACGTTGGGGCTGCTGGCAGAGAGGGACCCCCCTATCCCACGTTGGGGCTGCTGGCAGAGAGGGACCCCCCTATCCCACGTTGGGGCTGCTGGCAGAGAGGGACCCCCCTATCCCACGTTGGGGCTGCTGGCAGAGAGGGACCCCCCTATCCCACGTTGGGGCTGCTGGCAGAGAGGGACCCCCCTATCCCACGTTGGGGCTGCTGGCAGAGAGGGACCCCCCTATCCCACGTTGGGGCTGCTGGCAGAGAGGGACCCCCCTATCCCACGTTGGGGCTGCTGGCAGAGAGGGACCCCCCTATCCCACGTTGGGGCTGCTGGCAGAGAGGGACCCCCCTATCCCACGTTGGGGCTGCTGGCAGAGAGGGACCCCCCTATCCCACGTTGGGGCTGCTGGCAGAGAGGGACCCCCCTATCCCACGTTGGGGCTGCTGGCAGAGAGGGACCCCCCTATCCCACGTTGGGGCTGCTGGCAGAGAGGGACCCCCCTATCCCACGTTGGGGCTGCTGGCAGAGAGGGACCCCCCTATCCCACGTTGGGGCTGCTGGCAGAGAGGGACCCCCCTATCCCACGTTGGGGCTGCTGGCAGAGAGGGACCCCCCTATCCCACGTTGGGGCTGCTGGCAGAGAGGGACCCCCCTATCCCACGTTGGGGCTGCTGGCAGAGAGGGACCCCCCTATCCCACGTTGGGGCTGCTGGCAGAGAGGGACCCCCCTATCCCACGTTGGGGCTGCTGGCAGAGAGGGACCCCCCCTATCCCACGTTGGGGCTGCTGGCAGAGAGGGACCCCCCCTATCCCACGTTGGGGCTGCTGGCAGAGAGGGACCCCCCTATCCCACGTTGGGGCTGCTGGCAGAGAGGGACCCCCCTATCCCACGTTGGGGCTGCTGGCAGAGAGGGACCCCCCTATCCCACGTTGGGGCTGCTGGCAGAGAGGGACCCCCCTATCCCACGTTGGGGCTGCTGGCAGAGAGGGACCCCCCTATCCCACGTTGGGGCTGCTGGCAGAGAGGGACCCCCCTATCCCACGTTGGGGCTGCTGGCAGAGAGGGACCCCCCTATCCCACGTTGGGGCTGCTGGCAGAGAGGGACCCCCCTATCCCACGTTGGGGCTGCTGGCAGAGAGGGACCCCCCTATCCCACGTTGGGGCTGCTGGCAGAGAGGGACCCCCCTATCCCACGTTGGGGCTGCTGGCAGAGAGGGACCCCCCTATCCCACGTTGGGACTGCTGGCAGAGAGGGACCCCCCTATCCCACGTTGGGACTGCTGGCAGAGAGGGACCCCCCTATCCCACGTTGGGACTGCTGGCAGAGAGGGACCCCCCTATCCCACGTTGGGACTGCTGGCAGAGAGGGACCCCCCTATCCCACGTTGGGACTGCTGGCAGAGAGGGACCCCCCTATCCCACGTTGGGACTGCTGGCAGAGAGGGACCCCCCCTATCCCACGTTGGGACTGCTGGCAGAGAGGGACCCCCCTATCCCACGTTGGGACTGCTGGCAGAGAGGGACCCCCCCAGTCCCATGTTGGGACTGAAAGCAGAGAGGGAACCCCTCTATCCCATGCTGGGACTGATAGCAGAGAGGGAACCCCTCTATCCCATGCTGGGACTGATAGCAGAGAGGGAACCCCTCTATCCCATGCTGGGACTGATAGCAGAGAGGGAACCCCTCTATCCCATGCTGGGACTGATAGCAGAGAGGGACCCCCCTATTACATGCTGGGACTGTAATGACAGGCCTACCCCCTCCCCGGTGCTCACCTCTCCTCAGGCTCCGCAGCCCGAAGCGGCCCAGAGCCTCCAACACCGCCGCCTCCGTGTCAGCCATCAGCCGGTCTCTGCTATCCCCTCTCCTTCGTTAGGAGGGCAGCGCCAAAACCAAACACAAACCCACCAACCAGCGCACTCCCTTCAGAGACGTCACCACGGAGCGCCGGTGTCCCGCCCTGAATCCACGGTCGCCATGTTATGTCATGGCTGAGTTTCACTTCCAGACACGGCAGCTGCCAGTAAGTAACATGGAAGCCGCTCGACGACGGACATCTATTGCTCTGCGCATGCGCATCATTTTGGTTCCCCGGTGTCCATGTTTGCTCCGGGCAAGATGCCCTTCCCGAGCATGCGCACAATGCAGCCCCCGTTAGCCTTTGCAAAGCCGGCACATGCGCAGTGTGCGGAGCACAGGCAGCAACGGAGAGCAGGGGGGGGCTCCGGGGGAAATCGGTGCAGAGCTGTCAGTGATCCTGATCGCCGGGGCCGGACTCCGCCATGAGCTTCTTCGGCTTCGGCCCGTCCGCCGAGCTGGACGTCACCCTGAGCGATGCGGAGAGCCGCCGGCGGGTGGAGCACAAGACGGAGGACGGCAAGAAGGAGAAATATTTCCTCTTCTATGACGGGGAGACCGTGTCCGGCCGGGTCACCGTCACCCTGAGGAGCCCGGGCAAGAGGCTGGAGCACCAAGGCCTGAAGATCGAGTTCATCGGCCAGATCGGTGAGATGGGGGTCTGGGGGGGCGACCGATCGTTCTGTGAAGAGCTAGTGGCGTAACCGGGGGCGACGAGCTTGAGGCGTAACCGGGGGCGACGAGCTTGAGGCGTAACCGGGGGGCGACGAGCTGGAGGCGTAACCGGGGGGGCGACGAGCTGGAGGCGTAACCGGGGGGCGACGAGCTGGAGGCGTAACCGGGGGGCGACGAGCTGGAGGCGTAACCGGGGGGGAGACAAACTGAAGGCGTAACTGGGGGGAGCGACGAGCTGGAGGCGTAACCGGGGGGCGACGAGCTGGAGGCGTAACCGGGGGGCGACGAGCTGGAGGCGTAACCGGGGGGCGACGAGCTGGAGGCGTAACCGGGGACGACGAGCTGGAGACGTGTAACCGGGGGCGACGAGCTGACCGAGCGTGCAAGTATATGTCCTGAGCGTTCGCTTTCTTCAACCTGAAAATCCCGTGTCGTCGATCGCGAGACGGGGAGCGCTGAGGGCGTTGATTGGGGTCCCATAGACGTGAGGAAGAGCTGACAATCTATCTGCGTAGAACGCGTGGCGTCTGTAGACGTAAACTCGGGGGGCTATAGATTGCTAACGCACTGCACTGAGCTTGTGGCAAAGCAGATCGATTGTTAGCTCTTCTGGTTGCTGATTTACCACTGTGGGCACGATGGCGCCACAAGCTCAGTGCAGAACGATCGTTAGCTCTTTTGCCCCCCCCCCCCCCCACCGATTTACGTCTACAGGCTCCGTGATGCCACGTGTTCAGTGCAGATCGATTGTTGGCTCTTTCTAACGTCTATGGGACCCCAATCATCGCCCTCAGCGATCCCCGTTTTGCGATCAATGACACGCCCACAGCCGCCTGTAGATATAAATTGGGGTGGTGGAAGAGCTGACGATCCTTCTGTACCGAACGCGTGTCGTCGCGGCACTTGTAGACGTAAATGGGGGGGGCCAAAAGAGCTAACGATCGTTCTGCTCTGAGCTTGTGGCCTCACGGCACTTGTACATATAAATTTGGGTGACGGAAGAGTTGTCTATCAATCTGTATTAAACTTGTGGGATCACAGCACCTGTAGATGCAAATGGGGGGGTGGCGGAGAGCGCAGCAATTGCTGACAATCGATTTGCACAGAACTTGTGGGGTCATAATGCCTTCGTGGTAAACTGAGGACGGAAGAGTTGCCGATCGTTCTTTGTTAAACTTGTGGCATCAAGGTGCCTGTAGACATAAATCAGGAGGTCAAGAGAGCTGACCATCATTCTGTGTTGAGCTTGTGTTGTCATGGACCTGTAGGCGTAAATCAGTGGCTGGAAGAGCCGACGATCGATCTGCACTGAGCTTGTGGCGTCATCACGCCCATAGTGGTAAATCAGCGACCAGAAGAGCTGACAGTCTGCTCTGAACATGTAGCGTCTGTAATTGTAAATTGGGCGGGGGGGGGTGGAAGAGCCGATGATCAATCTGCGCTTGTGGCGTCATGTCGCCTGTAGATATAAATTGATTTGGAGGAAGAGCCGACGATTCTTCTGCACTAAACACGTGGCGTTACGGCACCTGTTGGCGTAAATTGGGGGGAAAGAGCTGACGATCGCTCTGCACTGAGTTTGTGGCATCGTCACGCCCACAGTGGTAAATCTGCAACCAGAAGAGCTGACAATCGATCTGCTCTGAACACTTAGCGTTTTTTGCATCTCTAGGCATAAATTGGGGACCGAAAGCGCTGACAATCGTTCTGCGCAGAGCTTGTGGCGTCACGGCGCCTGTAGATGTTAATTGGGCAGAAGAGCTGGCGATCAATTTGCGATTGTGGCGTCATGGCACCTGTAGATCTAAATTGGGGTGGCGGAAGAGCTGACAATCTATCTGCTCTAATCTTGTGGGATTACCTGTAGATTCGAATTGGGGGGGGGGGGAGCTACCGATCGATGTGCAGTAATCTTGTGGTGTTACATAAATGGGGGGGGGAACTGACAATTGTTGCATGTTGAGTTCATGGCATCTTCATGCTTATAGTGGTAAATCGGGAAGCGGAAAAGCTGACAATCGATCTGCGCTTATCTTGTGACGTCATCGGGCCCATAGTGGTAAATTGGCGGTCAGAAGAGCTGACAATCATTCTGCGTGGAACTTGTTTCATCTTGATGCCTAGAGATGTAAAAGAAGGGCTGCCGATCGTTCTGAGGTGAAGGTGTAAATTGGGGGCAGGAAGAGCGGACAGTCGTTCTGGGTTGAGCTCCTGACGTCATGGCGCCTGTAGACGTAAACTGGGGCTAGGCCCGGAAGAGCTGACGATCGTTCTTTGTTGAACTTGTGGCATCAAGGTGCCTGTAGACATAAATCGGGGGGGGGGCCAAGAGAGCTGACCATCCTGTGTTGAGCTTGTGTTGTCATGATGCCTGTATATGCAAATCGGCGATCGGAAGAGCTGACAATCGTTCTACATTGAGCTTGTGGAGTCATGGACCTGTAGCCGTAAATCAGTGGCTGGAAGAGCTGTCGATCGATCTGCACTGAGCATGTGGCAGAAGAGCTAATGACCATAAAGCTTGTGAAGTCACGTTGACTGTATACATAGATACATGACCAGAAGAGCTGACAATCATTCTGGGTTGAGCTTGTGGCATCATGCTGCCTGTTGTCATAAATTAGTCAAAAAGAGCTAACGATCGTTCTGCATTGAGCTTGTGGTGTCATAATGACTCATGACATAATTCAGGGGGCTGATAGAGCTGACGATCGTTCTGTGTTGAGCTTGTGTGTCTCAAGACGTAAATCGTGCACCAGAAGTCAATCGATCTGCATTGAGCTTATGGTGCCTATAGATGTAAATTGTAGGCAGTTGAGCGATTAATCATCCTGTGCTGAGCGTGTGGCGTTCTCCTGCCCATAGTGGTAGGAGCTGCCGATCGTTCAGAGGTGAGCTTGTGGCATCCTGGTGCCTCATGATGCAATTGGGTGGACGGAGGAGCTCACAATCGCTCTGCACTGAGCTCCTGGTCTCATCAGAGGACAGAGGAGCTGATAATTGTTCTGCATTGAACTTGTGACATCATGGTGCCTGTAGACATAAATCGTCGATCAGAAGAGCTGACAGTTGTTTGCATTACACTTGTGACATCATAGTGCCTCAAAACATAAATCAGAGGCAGAGGGAGCTGTCAGTCATTTTACACTAAACTTGTGGTGTCCATTTGCTTTATCTATGTCAAGCAGTGATAGGCTCAGATGGATCCGCCACTCGATGGTCAAGCTTCTTTGGTTGCTGGGACACAGGCGGTCAGACTGTGCAGTGCCTATCGTTAGGATGCCAGCGGCTGCGACATGCAGTGTCATTGGTTGCTAGGATGCAGAGTGAGCTAAATATCATCTAGCATCTTTCATTGCTAGGACACAGGCAGCTGGACTACTTGGTATCATTGGTTGCTAGGATTCCTGCGGCTGCGCCATATAGTGTCATTGGTTGCTAGGATTCCTGCGGCTGCGCCATATAGTGTCATTGGTTGCTAGGATTCCTGCGGCTGCGCCATATAGTGTCATTGGTTGCTAGGATTCCTGCGGCTGCGCCATATAGTGTCATTGGTTGCTAGGATGTAAACTAAGCTGAATAGCATCTTTCATTGCTAGAGTACGGTAAGCTGGGCTACATGGCATCATTGGTGCTAGGATGCCAGTGGCTGCACCATGCAGCGTCATTAGTTGCTAGGATGCAGACTAAGCTGAATAGCATCTTTTATTGCTAGAGCACAGGCAGCTGGGCTACATGGCATCATTGGTTACTAGGATGCCAGCGGCCATGCCACATAGCATTGTGCATTCTCTTGGTGTCGGGGCTTCAGCCACCTGACCCATAACAATCAATGTGGTTATGTGACCTGGCTGCTTGTTCCCTAGCAACTAATTAAGCAGAACTCAATGCTAGTAATGCCCACAAATCAGGCTTCTATCAGGAGAGGAGCACATAAGCTGGAAAGCATTGGTTGCTGGCACACAGGTGGTCAGACTGCACACTGTCAATTGTTACTAGGATGCCAGCGGCTGTGCCATGCAGTGTCTCTGGTTGCTAGGATGCCGTCAGCTGTGCCATGCAGTGTCTCTGGTTGTTAGGATGCGTCGGCTGCGCCATGCAGTGCCTTTGGTTGCTAGGATGCCGACAGCTGCACCACGCTGTGTCTTTGGTTGCTAAGATGCGGGCAGCTGGGCTATGCAGTGTCTTTGGTTGCTAGGATGCCGGCAGCTGTGCCATGCAGTGTCTTTGGTTGCTAGGATGCTGGCAGCTGTGCCATCCGGTGTCTCTGGTTGCTAGGATGCCGGAAGCTGCGCTCTGCAGTGTCTTTGGTTGCTAGGATGCCGGAAGCTGCGCTATGCAGTGTCATTGTTAGGATGCAGATGAGCTGAATAGCATCTAGCGTCTTTCGATGCTAGGGCACAGGCACCTGAGGCACGTTGCATCATTGGTTGCTAGGACGTAGGTGGCCAGGCCACACAGTATCGTGTACTTCCTTGGTGTAGGCAGCCTGGTCACTTGACTCATAACCAATGAGGTTATGTGACCTGACTGCTTGCTCCCTAGCAAATAATTAAACAGAGCTCAATGTTAGAAACCCGATTTACATAGTTACATAGTAGGTGAGGTTGAAAAAAGACACAAGTCCATCAAGTCCAACCTATGTGTGTGATTATGTGTCAGTATTACATTACATATCCCTGTATATTGCGGTCATTCAGGTGATTATCTAATAGTTTCTTGAAGCTATCAATGCTCCCCGCTGAGACCACCGCCTGTGGAAGGGAATTCCACATCCTTGCCGCTCTTACAGTAAAGAACCCTCTACGTAGTTTAAGGTTAAACCTCTTTTCTTCTAATTGTAATGAGTGGCCCAGAGTCTTATTAAACTCTCTTCTGCGAAAAAGTTTTATCCCTATTGTGGGGTCACCAGTACAGTATTTGTAAATTGAAATCATATCCCCTCTCAAGCGTCTCTTCTCCAGAGAGAATAAGTTCAGCGCTCGCAACCTTTCTTCATAACTAAGATCCTCCAGACCCTTTATTAGCTTTGTTGCCCTTCTTTGTACTCGCTCCATTTCCAGTACGTCCCTCCTGAGGACTGGTGCCCAGAACTGGACAGCATACTCCAGGTGCGGGCGGACCAGAGTCTTGTAGAGCGGGAGAATTATCGTTTTATCTCTGCAGTTGATCCCCCTTTTAATGCCAATATTCTGTTTGCTTTATTAGCAGCAGCTTGGCATTGCATGCCGTTGCTGAGCCTATCATCCACTAGGACCCCCAAGTCCTTTTCCATCCTAGATTCCCCCAGAGGTTCTCCCCCCAGTGTATAGATTGCATTCATATTTTTGACACCCAAATGCATTATTTTACATTTTTCTACATTGAACCTCATTTGCCATGTAGTCGCCCACCCCATTAATTTGTTCAGATCTTTTTGCAAGGTTTCCACATCCTGCGGAGAAGTTATTGCCCTGCTTAGCTTAGTATCGTCTGCAAATACAGAGATTGAACTCTTTATCCCATCCTCCAGGTCGTTTATAAACAAATTAAATAGGATTGGTCCCAGCACAGAACCCTGGGGGACCCCACTACCCACCCCTGACCATTCTGAGTACTCCCCATTTATCACCACCCTCTGAACTCGCCCTTGTAGCCAGTTTTCAATCCATGTACTCACCCTATGGTCCATACCAACGGACCTTATTTTGTACAGTAAACGTTTATGGGGAACTGTGTCAAATGCTTTCGCAAAATCCAGATACACCACGTCTACGGGCCTTCCTTTATATAGATGGCAGCTCACCTCCTCATAGAAGGTTAATAGATTGGTTTGGCAAGAACGATTCTTCATGAATCCATGCTGATTACTGCTAATGATATCATTCTTATTACTAAAATCTTGTATATAGTCCCTTATCATCCCCTCCAAGAGTTTACATACTATTGATGTTAGGCTAACTGGTCTGTAATTCCCAGGGATGTTTTTTGGGCCCTTTTTAAATATTGGTGCTTTCTGGGCATTACTATCAGGGGAGGAGCACAGAACCTGGAAAGCATTGGTTGTTGGGACACAGGTGGGCAGACTGAACAGCGCCAGTCATTGCTAGGATGCCGGCCGCTGCGCCATGCAGTGTCTTTGGTTGCTAGGATGCCGGCAGCTGCGCCATGCAATGTCAATGGTTGATAGGATGTAGACTCAGCTAAAAAGCCTCTAGCATCTTGCATTACTAGGGTACGGCAGCTGGGTCACATGGCATCATTGGTTGCTAGGACACAGGCGGCCAGGCCACACAGCATCGTGCATTTCCTTGCTGTGGGCAGCTTGGCCATCTGACTAATAACAACCAATGAGGTTATGTGACCTGGCTGCTTGTTCAATAGCAACTTATTAAGCAGAGCTCAATGTTAGTAATGGCCACAAATTGGGCTTCTGTCAGGGGAGGAGCACAGAAGCTGGAAAGCAAGGAATGAAGAAGGGATTTTCTTCACATTTTAAAAGTGCTTAGTTGGAGAGGCCAATTCAGAGCTTTAGAAATAAACATAAGGACCTGTCTCGAATATTTGTAATGATTATGAGCGTTTGTTTTTAATTGCACCCCAACGCACACCGTCGGTGCTCTGCAGAGAGGAGGCTGTGTGCATGGCAGTGCGCTGCTTTGTATTTTGTGAAATAGATCAGGATCTGAAGTGTGTTCACAGCCCATTCCGAATGAATTAGCTTCTTAACACAATGTACCTCAACACCCAAACATTTTGTCTCATGAATGGGTCCATAGATTGTACAATCAGATTGTAACATTCGTAATGCAGATGGAACTGCAGATCAATAGTTATCCCCGGTCCACCAGTGTCAGCCGGCCCACTGAACATTCCTCCCACATTCATCTTTCTAGCACGGGTGGTGCAGACCGGTGGTCAGGTGCCGTTGTTAGGCTGTGTGCCCCTTCACCCGTTTTACTAATCTGATCATCCTCATATTACAGATCATAATTGATCTTTCTTCCTCTGCCTTGTTGAATGCGGCGATATACTGTATTCTGTATTTTTATGTTACAATCTGCAAAATGCGCTGTGACCAGACGTGAGATTTTAATCGTTTTAATTAAGTGAGAGATTTCACTTCTTACTGATGTCTGTCCTGGTAGGAATGACTGTGCGGCTAGTGAAGTCGTGCCAGGACATTGTACAAGTAGATGTGAGATCTAACCGGAAATAAATGTCCTTACATTGGTGGTCAGTGAGAAGAATGTTCCTTACATTGGTGGTCAGTGAGAAGAATGTTCCTTACATTGGTGGTCAGTGAGAAGAATGTTCCTTACATTGGTGATCAGTGAGAAGAATGTTCCTTACATTGGTGATCAGTGAGAAGAATGTTCCTTACATTGGTGATCAGTGAGAAGAATGCTCCTTACATTGGTGGTCAGTGGGAAGAATGTTCCTTACATTGGTGGTCAGTGAGAAGAATGTTCCTTACATTGGTGATCAGTGAGAAGAATGTTCCTTACATTGGTGATCAGTGAAGAATGTTCCTTACATTGGTGATCAGTGGGAAGAATGCTCCTTACATTGGTGATCAGTGGGAAGAATGTTCCTTACATTGGTGGTCAGTGGGAAGAATGTTCCTTACATTGGTGATCAGTGGGAAGAATGCTCCTTACATTGGTGGTCAGTGAGAAGAATGTTCCTTACATTGGTGATCAGTGAGAAGAATGTCCCTTACATTGGTGGTCAGTGGGAAGAATGTTCCTTACATTGGTGGTCAGTGGGAAGAATGTTCCTTACATTGGTGGTCAGTGAGAAGAATGTTCCTTACATTGGTGGTCAGTGAGAAGAATGCTCCTTACATTGGTGGTCAGTGGGAAGAATGTTCCTTACATTGGTGGTCAGTGGGAAGAATGCTCCTTACATTGGTGGTCAGTGGGAAGAATGCTCCTTACATTGGTGATCAGTGAGAAGAATGTTCCTTACATTGGTGGTCAGTGGGAAGAATGTTCCTTACATTGGTGATCAGTGAGAAGAATGTTCCTTACATTGGTGGTCAGTGAGAAGAATGTTCCTTACATTGGGGATCAGTGAGAAGAATGTTCCTTACATTGGTGATCAGTGAGAAGAATGTTCCTTACATTGGTGGTCAGTGGGAAGAATGTTCCTTACATTGGTGATCAGTGAGAAGAATGCTCCTTACATTGGTGGTCATTGGGAAGAATGCTCCTTACTAGAGGTCGACCGATATGGGTTTTTCTCTGGCCGATGCCGATATTTAGAAATCACGGTGGCCGATGGCCGATATAAGATGCCGATTTTTTTGGGCCGATATATTAGGCCGATTTTTTTTTTTTTCTTTTTTTTTTTTTCCCTTCATCTCATAAAATCTAACAGTTAGACCCCTTTCACACTGGGGCGTTTTTCAGGCGCTTTTGGGCTAAAAATAGCGCCTGTAAAGTGCCTGTAAAACGGCTCCCCTGCAGTCTCAGTGCGATATCCCGAGTGCTTTCACACTGAGGCGATGCGCTGGCAGGATGTTTAAAAAAAGTCCTGCAAGCGGCATCTTTGGAGCGGTGTATACCCCTCCTCCACCACTCCTGCCCATTGAAATGAATGCGCACCGCTGCCGAAGCGCCTGCAAAGCGTTTCCGCAGCAGCGCTTCAGGGGCGCATTTAACCCCTTCCTCAGCCGCTAGCTGGGTTATAAGCGCCCCGCTAGCAGCCGAATAGCGCCGCTAAAATGACGGTAAAGCGCCGCTAAAACGAACAGCGTTTTACCGTCAACGCATGCCCGCTGCAGTGTGAAAGCAGCCTTAAGTAATACAGAAATTTTTTTACATTTAAACATTTATTAAACAAAACAAACCTCCAATCAGTTCACTTGTATGTATAATTTAGATGGAAAAAAAAAACCCAAAAAAAACCAAAAACGATATCTTAAATATTAAATACACAAAAACAGGTAATCAAAACTTTTGGATGAAAAAAAATGGGCTAACTTTACTGCTTATTTTTTTTTTTTTTTTTTAATTTCATTAGTGTATTTTTTAAAAAAAAAAATTCGTTTGAAAGACCGCTGCGCAAATACCGTGTGACATAAAATATTGCAATAACCGCTATTTTATTCCCTAGGGTCTCTGCTAAAAAAATATATATATATAATGTTTGGGGGTTCTAAATGATTTTCTAGCAGAAAATACAGGATTTTTACTTGTAAGCAACAAGTGTCAGAAAAGATTTAGTCTTTAAATGGTTAAACTTCGAGCTTCTACACAAGGAGTTCAGTCTATTGATAAAAGAACTTGAAAAGATACAAAGTATCTTCTTATCAGACTTGGCAGGCTGCCCAGAGGGGGAGAGAATCTTCTCCACAGATAACTCCAGGAAACTTGCATTAAAGTGGAGTTCCACCCAAAAGTGGAACTTCCACTCATCAGATTCCTCCCCCCCTCCGGTGACACAGTTGGCACCTTTCAGGGGGGAGGGGGTGCAGATACCTGTATATTACAGGTATCTGTACCCACTTCCGGCATAGATAGCCGCAGAATCTGCGGTTATTTACGCCACTTCCTGCTTCCTCCCCGCTGCCTGCTGGGAAACACACAGGTCCCAGAGGCAGCAGGGACCATCCGTATTGCGCTCGCGCATGCGCAGTAGGGAACCGGGAAGTGAAGCCTCACGGCCTCGGGTGCCGACATCGCGGGCGCCCTGGACAGGTAAGTGTCCAAGTTTTAAAAGTCAGCAGCTGCAGTATTTGTAGCTGCTGACTTTTAAAAAAAAAATTTTTGGCGGCGCTCCACTTTAACTTCTATTACAGAAGTCATTTGCAAGTCCCGCTGAAGTTACAATCGGCTTTTTTTATCAGCACAATCAGCCCATGCCGATTAAGTAAAAAAAGCCAAATATCGGCCGGCCGATATATCGGTCGACCTCTACTCCTTACATTGGTGGTCAGTGAGAAGAATGCTCCTTACATTGGTGGTCAGTGGGAAGAATGCTCCTTACATTGGTGATCAGTGGGAAGAATGTTCATTACATTGGTGATCAGTGAGAAGAATGTTCATTACATTGGTGATCAGTGGGAAGAATGTTCCTTACATTGGTGGTCAGTGGGAAGAATGCTCCTTACATTGGTGATCAGAGGGAAGAATGTCCCTTACATTGGTGGTCAGTGGGAAGAATATTCATTACATTGGTGATCAGTGGGAAGAATGTTCATTACATTGGTGATCAGTGAGAAGAATGTTCATTACATTGGTGGTCAGTGGGAAGAATGTTCATTACATTGGTGATCAGTGAGAAGAATGTTCATTACATTGGTGGTCAGTGAGAAGAATGCTCCTTACATTGGTGGTCAGTGGGAAGAATGCTCCTTACATTGGTGGTCAGTGGGAAGAATATTCATTACATTGGTGATCAGTGGGAAGAATGCTCCTTACATTGGTGGTCAGTGGTAAGAATGTTCATTACATTGGTGGTCAGTGGGAAGAATGTTCATTACATTGGTGGTCAGTGGGAAGAATGTTCCTTACATTGGTGGTCAGTGGGAAGAATGTTCATTACATTGGTGGTCAGTGGGAAGAATGTTCCTTACATTGGTGGTCAGTGAGAAGAATGTTCCTTACATTGGTGGTCAGTGGGAAGAATGTTCCTTACATTGGTGGTCAGTGGTAAGAATGTTCATTACATTGGTGGTCAGTGGTAAGAATGTTCCTTACATTGGTAATCAGTGAGAAGAATGTTCCTTACATTGGTGATCAGTGAGAAGAATGCTCCTTACATTGGTGGTCAGTGGGAAGAATGTTCATTACATTGGTGGCCAGTGGGAAGAATGTTCATTACATTGGTGGTCAGTGGTAAGAATGTTCCTTACATTGGTGGTCAGTGGGAAGAATGTTCCTTACATTGGTGGTCAGTGGTAAGAATGTTCATTACATTGGTGGTCAGTGGTAAGAATGTTCCTTACATTGGTAATCAGTGAGAAGAATGTTCCTTACATTGGTAATCAGTGAGAAGAATGTTCCTTACATTGGTGGTCAGTGAGAAGAATGTTCCTTACATTGGTGATCAGTGGGAAGAATGTTCCTTACATTGGTAATCAGTGGGAAGAATGTTCCTTACATTGGTGATCAGTGAGAAGAATGTTCCTTACATTGGTGGTCAGTGGTAAGAATGTTCATTACATTGGTGGTCAGTGGGAAGAATGTTCATTACATTGGTGGTCAGTGGTAAGAATGTTCCTTACATTGGTGGTCAGTGGGAAGAATGTTCCTTACATTGGTGGTCAGTGGTAAGAATGTTCCTTATATTGGTGGTCAGTGGGAAGAATTCTCCTTACAAAAAGTAAACACAGAACCCGGAGATGAACTGCTCTGTAGTTTTCTTTTAAATGGTAAAATAGGCACACAGGGGCTTCTAGCTAACTTCTCAATCATGGAGGATCGCCATGGTAACCATATCACCTATTCCTCCTAATATACGCGATTGCACATCATATATACGACGTATGAAAAGGGTCCAAGAAATCAGATTACAGCTTTATTATGTGTCTTAGTCATCAATTTGAGTTTCTTTTGTACAAACTCACCTACGTAATCCTCACGATTCAGCGGCGTGCTGCCTGACATTCTCTCCAAAGAAAATAACGTCTGTCTAAAGTAGGGGTGTCCAAACTTTTATCAAAGAGGGCCAGATTTGATAAAGTGAACATGCGTGAGGACCGACCATTTCGCCTGACATTCTTTGAACCATTAAAATTCGGTAATAACTGTGTTCGTTCGAGCACTAATACACTACCCAACTAGAATTCTCTGGCCTTTGTGGCTGTGTGTGAGTAAAGAGATGAGCTCGGGCGTGTTATTTGGCTATACCGTATTTATTGGCGTATAACACGCATCTTCACTATAAGATGGAAGTTTCAGGGAAAAAACTTAAATTTTAAATAAAGAAATGTAAAGTAAAATAAGGGTCAGTGCCCATCAATGCAGCCTCACAAATGCCAGGAATGCAGCACCCCCCATTGCCAGGAATGCAGCACCCTCCCACATTGCCAGGAATGCGGCACCCCCCATTGCCAGGAATGCGGCACCCCCCATTGCCAGAAATGCAGCACCCCCCCATTGCCAGGAATGCAGCACCCCCCCATTGCCAGGAATGCAGCACCCCCCCATTGCCAGGAATGCAGCACCCCCCCATTGCCAGGAATGCAGCACCCCCCCATTGCCAGGAATGCAGCACCCCCCCCCCATTGCCAGGAATGCAGCACCCCCCCATTGCCAGGAATGCAGCACCCCCCCATTGCCAGGAATGCAGCACCCCCCCATTGCCAGAAATGCAGCACCCCCCCCCCATTGCCAGAAATGCAGCACCCCCCCCCCCCCATTGCCAGGAATGCAGCACCCCCCCCCCCCCCATTGCCAGGAATGCAGCACCCCCCCCCATTGCCAGGAATGCAGCACCCCCCCATTGCCAGGAATGCAGCACCCCCCCATTGCCAGGAATGCAGCACCCCCCCCATTGCCAGGAATGCAGCACCCCCCTATTGCCAGGAATGCAGCACCCCCCATTGCCAGGAATGGGAGGGTGGATGATGCTAATGAGGTCAGCTGGTCAACTCCTTCCTGTGTCATGACCTAAAGTCTGTAAGGACGTAAGACAGAAGCAATAGATACGTTTGGAATCATGGATGTAGGACAGTAAGTTACGTGTCTGTAGATTTTATGGAAAGCTTTGATATTTTTGCAAAAAAAGTACATGGCTGCTATTTTGGTACATAGGGGAGCTGAAATTTAGGGAAAAAAAGTAAACTTAGCCTTTAAAGTTTTTTTAGCTGACGTTTGGCAAATCGAAGTTTAAGCTCCCACCATAAATTTTCTATAGGATTAAGGTCTGGAGATTGGCTAGGCCACTCCATGACCTCAATGTGCTTCTTCTTGAGCCTTGGCGATATGTTTTGGGTCATTGTCATGCTGGAAGACCCATCCATGACCCATCTTCAGTGTTGAGGGAAGAAGGTTCTCACCCAAGATTTTACAATACATGGCCCTGTTCATTGGCCCCTCAATGCGACGAAGTCGGCCTGTACCTTTAGCAGAGAAACAGCCCCAAAATGTTTCCACCTCCGTGCTTGACTGTAGGGATGGTGTTCTTAGGGTCATAGTCAGCATTTTCCTTCCTCCAAACACGGCGATTCGAGTTAATGCCAAAGAGCTCAATTTTGGTCTCATCTGACCACAGTACTTTCTCCCAATCCTTCTCTAAATCATTTGGATGTTCATTGGCAAACTTCAGACGGGCCTGTACATGTGCCTCCTTGAGGAGGGGGGCCTTGTGGGCGCTGCAGGATTTCAGTCCATGGCGGCGTATTGTATTACCAATGGTTTGTTTGGTGACTATGATCCCAACTGCCTTGAGATTATTCACAAGCTTCTGCTGTCTAGTTCTGGGCGGATCCTTCACTTTTCTCATAATCATCCTCACCCCATGAGGCGAAACCTTGCATGGAGCTCCAGACCGAGGGCAATTGATGGTTATTTTATATTTCTTCCATTGGTGAATAATTGCTCCAGCAGTTGTCTCCTTCTCACCAAGCTTCTTGCTGATGGTCTTGCAGCCCATTCCAGCCTTGTGCAGGTCTACATTCTTGTCTCTGACGTCCGTTGACAGCTCTTTGGTCTTGCCCATAATGGTGGGTTTGACTAGAAGAAAGAGATTCTGTGGACAGGTGTCTTTTATACACATAACGAGTTGTCGTTAAGAGCCCCTTCTTCTATTGACAGGACTGATCTGTGTACCACATGATCACATACTGTAGCCAGTCTGTGGGAGCCAGAATTATTGTTGGTTGGTAGGGGATCAAATACTTATTTTACTCACTGAACTGCAACCCCATTTATAACATTTGTATCATCTGTTTTTTTTTCTGGATTTTTGGTTGATATTCTGTCTCTATCATTTAAAATACACCTATGATAAAAATTATAGACTCTTCATTACTTGTACTCGCACATTTGCTCCCGATGCCTTAGCCGATACCTTGGGAGAGACAGGAACTCAGCAGGCGGAGTCAGCGAGCGGAGCGGAGGGAGGAGCAGAGAGCTGAGCGGAGAGCTAGTCCTCCGAGTCCTCAAGCAGAGAGTGCAGGGCTCGGCGACCGGAGCCGTCACATTCGGTAATGGAAGTGACGCTCCGTGTTGCCGTTACACCGTCGTCAGTGATTAAAAATTCCGACGCCCATCTTGGTACGCCCTGCCAGCAGCGGACATCTTGTTACACCCAGCCCATATAGTTCAGGCTGAACTATATGGGCTGGGTGTAACAAGATGTCCGCTGCTGCTTTATTGAGGCTGAGTGCAAGGTGTACCAAGATGGGCGTCGCAGAGGCAGCATAGAAAAGTAAATCGTCTCATGCCCATAAGTGCCAGCCATCAATCAGTGACATCTGTTAGTGCCCATCCAGCCAGTGCCACTGCCAGCCATCAGTCAGTACCAGCCATCAGTGTGTGCCACCTATCAGTGCGTGCCACATATCAGTGCCCATCAGTGCGTGCCACCTATCAGTGCTCATCAGTGCCACCTATTAGTGCTCATCAGTCAGCGCCATCTATCAGTGCCAACCATTAGTGCGTGCCACCTATCAGTGCATGCCACATATCAGTGCCCATCAGTGCATGCCACCTATTAGTACTCATCAGTCAGCGCCACCTTTCAATGCCACTGCCCAGCCAAGAGTGTGTGCCACCTATCAGTGCTAATCAGTGCACCTATCAGTGCTTATCGGTGCTGCATAATCAGTGCCACCTATTAGTGCACTGCTCATCAGTGCCATCTATCAGTGCTCCTCAGTCAGTGCGTGCCACGTATCAGTGCCCATTAGTGCGTGCCACCTATCAGTCAGTGCCACCTATCAGTACCCAGCCATCAGTGTGTGCCACCTATCAGTGCTCATCAACGCTGCATAATCAGTGCCACCTATCAGTGCTCATCACTCAGTGGTATCTATCAGTGCCACCCATCAGTGCCCATCCATCAGTGCATGTCACCTATCGGTGCCCAGCCATCAGTGCGTGCCGCATAATCAGTGCCACCTATCAGTGCATATCACTCAGTGCCAGCCAGTCAGTGCCACCCATAAGTGCCCATTCATCAGTGCATGCCACCTATCAGTGCCCATAAGTCAGTGCCACCTATCAGTGCTGCTTAATCAGTGCCACCTATGAGTGCTCATCAGTGCTGCATATCAGTGCCACCTAATCCTATCAGTGCCCAACAGTGCTGCATATTAGGGCCTCCTTATCAGTGCAGCCTATCAGTGCCCCATCAGTGCAGCCTCATTAGCACACATCAGTGAAGGAGAAAAAGTACTTATTTACAAAATAAAATAAAAAACTGTCACATGACATTAAAAAAAAATATCGGTAATCGGTATCGGCGAGTACTTGAAAAAAAAGTATCGGTACTTGTACTCGGTCTTAAAAAAGTGGTATCGGGACAACCCTACCCTTTATTTCTTTGTAAGTTGGCAAACTTACAAAATCTGCAGGGGATCAAATAATTATTTTCCCCTCCGTACCTTTGAAATAGAACTATTGGCAAAACTTTTTTTCCCCCGTTTTGGATAATGGAGGGTTACAATCCCTGTCAGATTTTTTATTTTTTTTTCCATTGGAGAGATTTCCCTTCATTTCCTGTCCCATAGCCAAACAGGAAGTGAGAGGAAATCCCTCCAAAGCGATGGAATCTCTGATTGTTACCAGAACTAGTGTCTCCATTGGAAGATTTCCCCTCGTATTACTTTTCTGGGGACAACCCAAAATTTGTGATTTTTCTTTTACTTTCACATGCAATGATGATGGTAAACAGGACAAATAGAGAAGGGGGACTCTCCCTAACGGGGACACGAACAGCAATAAAAACTGACAGGGATTCTAATCTCTCAACACTTCATCCAAAACGGAAAAAAAAAAAAACGTTTTGCCTTTAGTTCTACTTTAAATCCAATGAATGAAAAGCTTGGGCCAGGGACAGTCAGGCCAAGGAGGAAGGGGCTAGATGACACTGGACATCCTCTGGCCAGGAAATGAGGTGGGCTCTATCTGACGTGTACCTGCAGGAAGCAAACGCATGTAAAATGCACGCAGCGCACATTGCGTTACATTTTAACCTCTTGCCACCAAATCCCGTACATGTACATCATCTGACTTTAAGTAGTTGTATCAGGATGTAACCTGCAGATGTCGGCCGGCTTGATGTACACTGCATCCGGAAAGTATTCACAGCGCTTCACTTTTTCTACATTTTATTATGTTACAGCTTTATTCCAAAATGGATTAAATTCATTATTTTTTTCAGAATTCTACAAACATTACCCCATGATGACCACGTGAAAGAAATTTGTTTGAAATCTTTGCAAATTTATTAAAAATAAAAAAAAATCCCGTGTACATAAGTATCACAGCCTTTGCTCAATACTTTGTTGAAGCTTCTTTGGCACCAATTACAGCCTCAAGTCTCGTTGAGTATGATGCTACAAGCTTGGCACACCTATTTGTGGGCAGTTTCTCCCATTCTTCTTTGCAGGACCTCTCAAGCTCCATCAGGTTGGATGGGGAACGTCGGTGTACGGCCATTTTCAGATCTCTCCAGAGATGTTCAATTGGGTTCAAGTCTGGGCTCTGGCTGGGCCACTCAAGGACATTCGCAGAGTTGTCCAGTAGCCACTCCTTTGTTATCTTGGCTGTGTGCTTAGGGTCGTTGTCCTGTTGGAAGATAAACCTTCGCCCCAGTCTGAGGTCCAGAGTGCTGCCACCACCATGCTTCACTGTAGGTATGGTATTGGTCTGGTTTCCTCCAGACATGACGCTTGCCGTTCAGGCCAAAGAGTTCAATCTTTGTTTCATCAGACCAGAGAATTTTGTTTCTCATGGTCTGAGAGTCCTTCAGGTGCCTTTTGGCAAACTCCAGGCAGGCTGTCATGTGCCTTTTACTGAGGAGTGGCGTCCGTCTGGCCACTCTACCATAGAGGCCTGATTGGTGGAGTGTTGCAGAGATGGTTGTTCTTCTGGAAGGTTCTCCTCTCTCCACAGAGAAATGCTGGAGTTCTGTCAGAGTGACCACCGGGTTCTTGGTCACCTCCCCGACTAAGGCTCTTCTCCCCCGATTGCTCAGTTTGGCCAGGTGGCCCGCTCTAGGAAGAGTCCTGGTGGTTCCAAACTTCTTCCATTTACGGATGATGGAGGCCACTGTGCTCATTGGGACCTTTAATGCTGCAGACATTTTTCTGTACCCTTCCCCAGATCTGTGCCTTAATACAATCCTGTCTTGGAGGTCTACAGACCATTCCTTGGACTTCATGGCTTGGTAGTTTGTGCTCTGACACGCACTGTTAACTGTGGGACCTTATATAGACGGGTGTGTGTCTTTCCAAACAACTGACTCCAATCAAGTTGTAGAAACATCTCAAGGATGATCAGTGGAAACAGGATGGACCTGAGCTCAAATTTTGAGTGTCATGGCAAAGGCTGTGAACACTTATGTACATGGGATTTTTTTAATTTTTACTCTTAATAAATTTGCAAAGGTTTCAAACAAACTTTTTTTCACGTTGTCATTATTTTCCTAAAAATGTTTGTAGAATTTTGGGGAAAATAATGAATTGAATACATTTTGGAATAAGGCTGTAACATAACAAAATGTGAAAAAAGTGAAGCGCTGTGAATACTTTCCAGATGCACTGTAAAAGCAATCCTAGCAGCTGATTTGCCGCTGGATTTCTTTTACAACCAGCAGGAGGGTACAACCCCCTCCTCCCACCACACACTGGCGCTTCTCTGGGCTCTCCCGTCCCACCAGGAGACCAGAATGTTCAGTCTGCACTTTCGCTGCTTTACCACAGAGCTCATGGAGGACCAGAAGGTCCCCGATGATCTCAATGGTACATAGACAAGCATTTTCGTCACTTTCAGTTTCCCGGATGAAAAGGCGCAATTTTTAAATAGTGTAAGCATCCGATCACACCAATTTTTTTTTTTTTTTGTGTGATCAGATGCTTGTAAGGGCAGAGGAGACATCTGGGGTATAATAGACCCCAGATCTCTCCATAAAGAGTACCTGTCACATGCCTATTGCTGTCACAATGGATGTTTACATAAAAGTGATCAGAAAAAAAAAAAGTTTGAAAAAACAATAAAATAATGATAAACTTTTTGTAAAGACACTGTAAAAAAAGTAAGGCGCCCCATGCTTGCACACACGTTGGTCCCGCACTCCCCTCAGGAGATCGCTTCTCCTAGGGGGTTATCTGATGCGAGCGTCGCCGAGGGACCCCAGAAGAGGAGGATCGGGTCCACTCTGTGCAAAACACTTTAGGGTGTTTAGTTAGTTATTATTATTTTATTTTTTAAGGGGCAAGGATTAAAGTTAAGGGTTAATTATTTATTTATTGTTACTTAGTATTTATTGAATTTATTTATTTGTGTATTTATTTACATTTATTATTTTTTTTTATTATTCCTAAAATAATAATACATTTAAAAAAAAGAATAAAATAATAATATATAACCCCAACTCCTAACCCTAACCTAAACTGAACTCGAACCCCTTACCCCAACGAAAAAACATTATAATAAATGAATAATAATAAAAGAGAAAATAAAAGCTAATGGAAAAGCTGAAATACCTAGCAACAAATGATGCAACAGATAATAGTTTCTTCTATTGGCTAATAAAATTCGCCAAAGCCCAAAAACGCTGCATACAATTACAAACGTGAAAAAATGCCGGAAAAGCGCTCAAAGACGATACGCTGAGGTGTGAATGCAGCCTCAAAGAAGATATTTGAATGATGCCTGTAACTGCAGACATCATTCAAATATCCTCACTCAAAGTCTGCGACGTCATATGGCAGTGTGCGGGCGGGAAGTGGAGATATATATATATATATAATTGTATTATATTTGACTTCTTAATATGGTGAATTTAAACAAATGTGAATTTATTGTCGGCCATTATCGGCGCCTTTGGCGCTAGAAAAGCTCAAGAAAAATGCATCCCTTTAAATTCTCTGTATGTCTTCACATCGGTCCGTTGCGCTTCCATTGTGGTGTTAAAAATCCTGCTTGCTGCATTTTTGGTTAGTTAAAAAATAAAACGCACCTCCATGTTGAAATACATTGAAAACGCATCAATACCGCACCCATGTTACATTTTTGATGCGGTTTTTGAGTCACAGGACCTATGGAAAAACGTGCCATAAACACAGTGAAATTGCAGAAAGATACATTTTCAAAGCCATTATCGGCACTTTTTTCTTTTTTTATAGGCAGAAGGGTGATCACACCATTTTCGACCGATATTTTTCAGCTCCCGAAATTTTGATGCATCTCTAATTTTTATATATAATTGTGTTATGTATGACTTTTTAAATAATATCATGAGTTTAAATGAATATGAATTTATTATCGGCACTCAAGAAAAATGTTTCCCTTTTTTAAATTCTCTGTATGTCTTCACACCGGTCCTTTGCGCTTCCATTGTGGTGTTAAAAATCCTGCTTGCCGTATTTTTGGTCAGTTAAAAGAAACACACCTCCCCGTTGAAATGCATTGAAAATGCATCAAAAGCACACGTGTTGGGTTTCTGATGCGCTTTTTGAGTCACGTGACCTATGAAAAACTCAGTAAAATCGCGGCAAAATTGCGTGCGTTATTGGCACCTTTTTCTCTTTCAGCAAAATGTCAAAAAACGCCATTTTTGGCCGATATGTTTCAGCTCTTCTCTAATTGGGGGTGAACATCACCGCTCTGTATAGGAGAGTACAGGAGTGTTCCCCTATAGGAGGCCCCCGCTGCACAGGCCTGTTTTTGTTAGCTGAGTTATCTCTCCCCCCCGCTCCGTCACGTTGCGGCCCAGCTGGATGCGATTTCCTCATTCCTCCTCTTGTGTAGTATTGTTTGATGCATGCTGATAGAAGAATGAGGACTTCATCAAATCTCATTCCTCCCCGAAGCCGGACGGAGGAGATCTCGGACCCCCGGCGAGCAAATCTCAGTAAACAGGCGGCCTGCTGGCGGAAGTCTTCTGTACTTCAAAGGAGGACAGGAAACAGCTGGTGTGCATGTTCACTGCTGGTATCTGAGCAGAGCGACAATGTCGCTTAGAGGATCGCAGGCTGGACGGCAGAATGTGCGGGCCACCATCAACTGCAGGCAGTCGGCAGAGAGTGCGGGCCACCATCAACTGCAGGCAGTCGGCAGAGAGTGCGGGCCACCATCAACTGCAGGCAGTCGGCAGAGACTGCGGACCACCATCAACTGCAGGCAGTCAGCAGAGACTGCGGACCACCATCAACTGCAGGCAGTCAGCAGAGACTGCGGACCACCATCAACTGCAGGCAGTCAGCAGAGAGTGCGGACCACCATCAACTGCAGGCAGTCAGCAGAGAGTGCGGGCCACCATCAACTGCAGGCAGTGAGCAGAGAGTGCGGGCCACCATCAACTGCAGGCAGTCAGCAGAGACTGCGGACCACCATCAACTGCAGGCAGTCAGCAGAGACTGCGGACCACCATCAACTGCAGGCAGTCAGCAGAGAGTGCGGGCCACCATCAACTGCAGGCAGTCAGCAGAGAGTGCGGGCCACCATCAACTGCAGGCAGTCAGCAGAGAGTGCGGGCCACCATCAACTGCAGGCAGTCAGCAGAGAGTGCAGACCACCATCAACTGCAGGCAGTGAGCAGAGAGTGCGGGCCACCATCAACTGCAGGCAGTCAGCAGAGAGTGCGGGCCACCATCAACTGCAGGCAGTGAGCAGAGAGTGCGGGCCACCATCAACTGCAGGCAGTCAGCAGAGAGTGCGGGCCACCATCAACTGCAGGCAGTCAGCAGAGAGTGCAGACCACCATCAACTGCAGGCAGTGAGCAGAGAGTGCGGGCCACCATCAACTGCAGGCAGTCAGCAGAGAGTGCGGGCCCACCATCAGCTGCAGGCAGTCAGCAGAGAGTTCGGGCCACCATCAACTGCAGGCAGTCAGCGGAGAGTGCGGGCCACCATCAACTGCAGGCAGTCAGCAGAGAGTGCAGACCACCATCAACTGCAGGCAGTGAGCAGAGAGTGCGGGCCACCATCAACTGCAGGCAGTGAGCAGAGAGTGCGGGCCGCCATCAACTGCAGGCAGTGAGCAGAGAGTGCGGGCCACCATCAACTGCAGGCAGTGAGCAGAGAGTGCGGGCCACCATCAACTGCAGGCAGTGAGCAGAGAGTGCGGGCCACCATCAACTGCAGGCAGTGAGCAGAGAGTGCGGGCCACCATCAACTGCAGGCAGTGAGCAGAGAGTGCGGGCCACCATCAACTGCAGGCAGTGAGCAGAGAGTGCGGGCCACCATCAACTGCAGGCAGTGAGCAGAGAGTGCGGACCACCATCAACTGCAGGCAGTGAGCAGAGAGTGCGGGCCACCATCAACTGCAGGCAGTGAGCAGAGAGTTCGGACCACCATCAACTGCAGGCAGTCGGCAGAGAGTGCGGGCCACCATCAACTGCAGGCAGTCGGCAGAGAGTGCGGGCCACCATCAACTGCAGGCAGTCGGCAGAGAGTGCGGGCCACCATCAACTGCAGGCAGTCGGCAGAGAGTGCGGGCCACCATCAACTGCAGGCAGTCCGCAGAGAGTGCGGGCCACCATCAACTGCAGGCAGTCGGCAGAGAGTGCGGGCCACCATCAACTGCAGGCAGTGAGCAGAGAGTGCGGGCCACCATCAACTGCAGGCAGTGAGCAGAGAGTGCGGGCCACCATCAACTGCAGGCAGTGAGCAGAGAGTGCGGGCCACCATCAACTGCAGGCAGTGGCCAGAGAGTTCGGGCCACCATCAACTGCAGGCAGTGAGCAGAGAGTTCGGGCCACCATCAACTGCAGGCAGTGAGCAGAGAGTGCGGGCCACCATCAACTGCAGGCAGTGAGCAGAGAGTGCGGGCCACCATCAACTGCAGGCAGTGAGCAGAGAGTGCGGGCCACCATCAACTGCAGGCAGTGAGCAGAGAGTTCGGGCCACCATCAACTGCAGGCAGTGAGCAGAGAGTGCGGGCCACCATCAACTGCAGGCAGTGAGCAGAGAGTGCGGGCCACCATCAACTGCAGGCAGTGAGCAGAGAGTGCGGGCCACCATCAACTGCAGGCAGTGAGCAGAGAGTGCGGGCCACCATCAACTGCAGGCAGTGAGCAGAGAGTGCGGGCCACCATCAACTGCAGGCAGTGAGCAGAGAGTGCGGGCCACCATCAACTGCAGGCAGTGAGCAGAGAGTGCGGGCCACCATCAACTGCAGGCAGTGAGCAGAGAGTGCGGGCCACCATCAACTGCAGGCAGTGAGCAGAGAGTGCGGGCCACCATCAACTGCAGGCAGTCGGCAGAGAGTGCGGGCCACCATCAACTGCAGGCAGTGGCCAGAGAGTTCGGGCCACCATCAACTGCAGGCAGTGGCCAGAGAGTTCGGGCCACCATCAACTGCAGGCAGTGAGCAGAGAGTGCGGGCCACCATCAACTGCAGGCAGTGAGCAGAGAGTGCGGGCCACCATCAACTGCAGGCAGTGAGCAGAGAGTGCGGGCCACCATCAACTGCAGGCAGTGAGCAGAGAGTTCGGACCACCATCAACTGCAGGCAGTCAGCAGAGAGTTCGGGCCACCACCAACTGCAGGCAGTGAGCAGAGTGTGCGGGCCGCCATCAACTGCAGGCAGTGAGCAGAGAGTGCGGGCCACCATCAACTGCAGGCAGTGAGCAGAGAGTGCGGGCCACCATCAACTGCAGGCAGTCAGCAGAGAGTGCGGGCCACCATCAACTGCAGGCAGTGAGCAGAGAGTGCGGGCCACCATCAACTGCAGGCAGTGAGCAGAGAGTGCGGGCCACCATCAACTGCAGGCAGTCAGCAGAGAGTTCGGGCCACCATCAACTGCAGGCAGTGAGCAGAGTGTGCGGGCCGCCATCAACTGCAGGCAGTGAGCAGAGAGTGCGGGCCACCATCAACTGCAGGCAGTGAGCAGAGAGTGCGGGCCACCATCAACTGCAGGCAGTCGGCAGAGAGTGCGGGCCACCATCAACTGCAGGCAGTCGGCAGAGAGTGCGGGCCACCATCAACTGCAGGCAGTCGGCAGAGAGTGCGGGCCACCATCAACTGCAGGCAGTGGCCAGAGAGTTCGGGCCACCATCAACTGCAGGCAGTCAGCAGAGAGTGCGGACCACCATCAACTGCAGGCAGTGAGCAGAGAGTGCGGGCCACCATCAACTGCAGGCAGTGAGCAGAGAGTGCGGGCCACCATCAACTGCAGGCAGTGAGCAGAGAGTGCAGGCCACCATCAACTGCAGGCAGTCAGCAGAGAGTGCGGGCCACCATCAACTGCAGGCAGTGAGCAGAGAGTGCGGGCCACCATCAACTGCAGGCAGTGAGCAGAGAGTTCGGGCCACCATCAACTGCAGGCAGTGAGCAGAGAGTGCGGGCCACCATCAACTGCAGGCAGTGAGCAGAGAGTGCGGGCCACCATCAACTGCAGGCAGTGAGCAGAGAGTGCGGGCCACCATCAACTGCAGGCAGTCAGCAGAGAGTGCAGGCCACCATCAACTGCAGGCAGTCAGCAGAGAGTGCGGGCCACCATCAACTGCAGGCAGTGGCCAGAGAGTTCGGGCCGCCATCAACTGCAGGCAGTGAGCAGAGAGTGCGGGCCACCATCAACTGCAGGCAGTCGGCAGAGAGTGCGGGCCACCATCAACTGCAGGCAGTGGCCAGAGAGTTCGGGCCGCCATCAACTGCAGGCAGTGAGCAGAGAGTGCGGGCCACCATCAACTGCAGGCAGTCAGCAGAGAGTGCGGACCACCATCAACTGCAGGCAGTCAGCAGAGAGTGCGGACCACCATCAACTGCAGGCAGTGAGCAGAGAGTGCGGGCCACCATCAACTGCAGGCAGTGAGCAGAGAGTGCGGGCCACCATCAACTGCAGGCAGTGAGCAGAGAGTGCGGGCCACCATCAACTGCAGGCAGTGAGCAGAGAGTGCAGGCCACCATCAACTGCAGGCAGTGAGCAGAGAGTGCGGGCCACCATCAACTGCAGGCAGTGAGCAGAGAGTGCGGGCCACCATCAACTGCAGGCAGTGAGCAGAGAGTGCGGGCCACCATCAACTGCAGGCAGTGAGCAGAGAGTGCGGGCCACCATCAACTGCAGGCAGTGAGCAGAGAGTGCGGGCCACCATCAACTGCAGGCAGTGAGCAGAGAGTGCGGGCCACCATCAACTGCAGGCAGTGAGCAGAGAGTGCGGGCCACCATCAACTGCAGGCAGTGAGCAGAGAGTGCGGGCCACCATCAACTGCAGGCAGTCAGCAGAGAGTGCGGGCCACCATCAACTGCAGGCAGTCGGCAGAGAGTGCGGGCCACCATCAACTGCAGGCAGTGGCCAGAGAGTTCGGGCCACCATCAACTGCAGGCAGTGAGCAGAGAGTGCGGGCCACCATCAACTGCAGGCAGTGAGCAGAGAGTGCGGGCCACCATCAACTGCAGGCAGTCAGCAGAGAGTGCGGGCCACCATCAACTGCAGGCAGTCAGCAGAGAGTGCGGGCCACCATCAACTGCAGGCAGTCGGCAGAGAGTGCGGGCCACCATCAACTGCAGGCAGTCGGCAGAGAGTGCGGACCACCATCAACTGCAGGCAGTGAGCAGAGAGTGCGGGCCACCATCAACTGCAGGCAGTGAGCAGAGAGTGCGGGCCACCATCAACTGCAGGCAGTGAGCAGAGAGTGCGGGCCACCATCAACTGCAGGCAGTGAGCAGAGAGTGCGGGCCACCATCAACTGCAGGCAGTCAGCAGAGAGTGCGGGCCACCATCAACTGCAGGCAGTCAGCAGAGAGTGCGGGCCACCATCAACTGCAGGCAGTGAGCAGAGAGTGCGGGCCACCATCAACTGCAGGCAGTGAGCAGAGAGTGCGGGCCACCATCAACTGCAGGCAGTGAGCAGAGAGTTCGGGCCACCATCAACTGCAGGCAGTGAGCAGAGAGTGCGGGCCACCATCAACTGCAGGCAGTGAGCAGAGAGTTCGGGCCACCATCAACTGCAGGCAGTGAGCAGAGAGTGCGGGCCACCATCAACTGCAGGCAGTGAGCAGAGAGTGCGGGCCACCATCAACTGCAGGCAGTGAGCAGAGAGTGCGGGCCACCATCAACTGCAGGCAGTGAGCAGAGAGTGCGGGCCACCATCAACTGCAGGCAGTGAGCAGAGAGTGCGGGCCACCATCAACTGCAGGCAGTGAGCAGAGAGTGCGGGCCACCATCAACTGCAGGCAGTCGGCAGAGAGTGCGGGCCACCATCAACTGCAGGCAGTGGCCAGAGAGTTCGGGCCACCATCAACTGCAGGCAGTGAGCAGAGAGTGCGGGCCACCATCAACTGCAGGCAGTGAGCAGAGAGTGCGGGCCACCATCAACTGCAGGCAGTCAGCAGAGAGTGCGGGCCACCATCAACTGCAGGCAGTCGGCAGAGAGTGCGGGCCACCATCAACTGCAGGCAGTCAGCAGAGAGTGCGGACCACCATCAACTGCAGGCAGTGAGCAGAGAGTGCGGGCCACCATCAACTGCAGGCAGTGAGCAGAGAGTGCGGGCCACCATCAACTGCAGGCAGTGAGCAGAGAGTGCGGGCCACCATCAACTGCAGGCAGTGAGCAGAGAGTGCGGGCCACCATCAACTGCAGGCAGTCAGCAGAGAGTGCGGGCCACCATCAACTGCAGGCAGTGAGCAGAGAGTGCGGGCCACCATCAACTGCAGGCAGTGAGCAGAGAGTTCGGGCCACCATCAACTGCAGGCAGTGAGCAGAGAGTGCGGGCCACCATCAACTGCAGGCAGTCGGCAGAGAGTGCGGGCCACCATCAACTGCAGGCAGTGGCCAGAGAGTTCGGGCCACCATCAACTGCAGGCAGTGAGCAGAGAGTGCGGGCCACCATCAACTGCAGGCAGTGAGCAGAGAGTGCGGGCCACCATCAACTGCAGGCAGTCAGCAGAGAGTGCGGGCCACCATCAACTGCAGGCAGTCGGCAGAGAGTGCGGGCCACCATCAACTGCAGGCAGTCAGCAGAGAGTGCGGACCACCATCAACTGCAGGCAGTGAGCAGAGAGTGCGGGCCACCATCAACTGCAGGCAGTGAGCAGAGAGTGCGGGCCACCATCAACTGCAGGCAGTGAGCAGAGAGTGCGGGCCACCATCAACTGCAGGCAGTCAGCAGAGAGTGCGGGCACCATCAACTGCAGGGCAGTCAGCAGAGAGTGCGGGCCACCATCAACTGCAGGCAGTGAGCAGAGAGTGCGGGCCACCATCAACTGCAGGCAGTGAGCAGAGAGTGCGGGCCACCATCAACTGCAGGCAGTGAGCAGAGAGTGCGGGCCACCATCAACTGCAGGCAGTGAGCAGAGAGTGCGGGCCACCATCAACTGCAGGCAGTCAGCAGAGAGTGCGGGCCACCATCAACTGCAGGCAGTCGGCAGAGAGTGCGGGCCACCATCAACTGCAGGCAGTGAGCAGAGAGTGCGGGCCACCATCAACTGCAGGCAGTGAGCAGAGAGTGCGGGCCACCATCAACTGCAGGCAGTGAGCAGAGAGTGCGGGCCACCATCAACTGCAGGCAGTGAGCAGAGAGTTCGGGCCACCATCAACTGCAGGCAGTGAGCAGAGAGTGCGGGGCACCATCAACTGCAGGCAGTGAGCAGAGAGTTCGGGCCACCATCAACTGCAGGCAGTGAGCAGAGAGTGCGGGCCACCATCAACTGCAGGCAGTGAGCAGAGAGTGCGGGCCACCATCAACTGCAGGCAGTGAGCAGAGAGTGCGGGCCACCATCAACTGCAGGCAGTGAGCAGAGAGTGCGGGCCACCATCAACTGCAGGCAGTGAGCAGAGAGTGCGGGCCACCATCAACTGCAGGCAGTGAGCAGAGAGTGCGGGCCACCATCAACTGCAGGCAGTCGGCAGAGAGTGCGGGCCACCATCAACTGCAGGCAGTGGCCAGAGAGTTCGGGCCACCATCAACTGCAGGCAGTGAGCAGAGAGTGCGGGCCACCATCAACTGCAGGCAGTGAGCAGAGAGTGCGGGCCACCATCAACTGCAGGCAGTCAGCAGAGAGTGCGGGCCACCATCAACTGCAGGCAGTCGGCAGAGAGTGCGGGCCACCATCAACTGCAGGCAGTCAGCAGAGAGTGCGGACCACCATCAACTGCAGGCAGTGAGCAGAGAGTGCGGGCCACCATCAACTGCAGGCAGTGAGCAGAGAGTGCGGGCCACCATCAACTGCAGGCAGTCAGCAGAGAGTGCGGGCCACCATCAACTGCAGGCAGTCAGCAGAGAGTGCGGGCCACCATCAACTGCAGGCAGTGAGCAGAGAGTGCGGGCCACCATCAACTGCAGGCAGTGAGCAGAGAGTTCGGGCCATCATCAACTGCAGGCAGTGAGCAGAGAGTGCGGGCCACCATCAACTGCAGGCAGTGAGCAGAGAGTGCGGGCCACCATCAACTGCAGGCAGTCAGCAGAGAGTGCGGGCCACCATCAACTGCAGGCAGTGAGCAGAGAGTGCGGGCCACCATCAACTGCAGGCAGTGAGCAGAGAGTGCGGGCCACCATCAACTGCAGGCAGTGAGCAGAGAGTGCGGGCCACCATCAACTGCAGGCAGTGAGCAGAGAGTGCGGGCCACCATCAACTGCAGGCAGTCAGCAGAGAGTGCGGGCCACCATCAACTGCAGGCAGTCGGCAGAGAGTGCGGGCCACCATCAACTGCAGGCAGTGGCCAGAGAGTTCGGGCCACCATCAACTGCAGGCAGTGAGCAGAGAGTGCGGGCCACCATCAACTGCAGGCAGTGAGCAGAGAGTGCGGGCCACCATCAACTGCAGGCAGTGAGCAGAGAGTGCGGGCCACCATCAACTGCAGGCAGTCAGCAGAGAGTGCGGGCCACCATCAACTGCAGGCAGTCGGCAGAGAGTGCGGGCCACCATCAACTGCAGGCAGTCAGCAGAGAGTGCGGACCACCATCAACTGCAGGCAGTGAGCAGAGAGTGCGGGCCACCATCAACTGCAGGCAGTGAGCAGAGAGTGCGGGCCACCATCAACTGCAGGCAGTGAGCAGAGAGTGCGGGCCACCATCAACTGCAGGCAGTCAGCAGAGAGTGCGGGCCACCATCAACTGCAGGCAGTCAGCAGAGAGTGCGGGCCACCATCAACTGCAGGCAGTGAGCAGAGAGTGCGGGCCACCATCAACTGCAGGCAGTCAGCAGAGAGTGCGGGCCACCATCAACTGCAGGCAGTGAGCAGAGAGTGCGGGCCACCATCAACTGCAGGCAGTGAGCAGAGAGTGCGGGCCACCATCAACTGCAGGCAGTCAGCAGAGAGTGCAGGCCACCATCAACTGCAGGCAGTGAGCAGAGAGTGCGGGCCACCATCAACTGCAGGCAGTGAGCAGAGAGTGCGGGCCACCATCAACTGCAGGCAGTGAGCAGAGAGTGCGGGCCACCATCAACTGCAGGCAGTGAGCAGAGAGTTCGGGCCACCATCAACTGCAGGCAGTGAGCAGAGAGTGCGGGCCACCATCAACTGCAGGCAGTGAGCAGAGAGTGCGGGCCACCATCAACTGCAGGCAGTGAGCAGAGAGTGCGGGCCACCATCAACTGCAGGCAGTGAGCAGAGAGTTCGGGCCACCATCAACTGCAGGCAGTGAGCAGAGAGTGCGGGCCACCATCAACTGCAGGCAGTGAGCAGAGAGTGCGGGCCACCATCAACTGCAGGCAGTCAGCAGAGAGTTCGGGCCACCATCAACTGCAGGCAGTGAGCAGAGAGTGCGGGCCACCATCAACTGCAGGCAGTGAGCAGAGAGTGCGGGCCACCATCAACTGCAGGCAGTGAGCAGAGAGTGCGGGCCACCATCAACTGCAGGCAGTCGGCAGAGAGTGCGGGCCACCATCAACTGCAGGCAGTGAGCAGAGAGTGCGGGCCACCATCAACTGCAGGCAGTGAGCAGAGAGTGCGGGCCACCATCAACTGCAGGCAGTCAGCAGAGAGTGCGGGCCACCATCAACTGCAGGCAGTCAGCAGAGAGTGCGGGCCACCATCAACTGCAGGCAGTGAGCAGAGAGTGCGGGCCACCATCAACTGCAGGCAGTGAGCAGAGAGTGCGGGCCACCATCAACTGCAGGCAGTCAGGCAGAGAGTGCGGGCCACCATCAACTGCAGGCAGTGAGCAGAGAGTGCGGGCCACCATCAACTGCAGGCAGTGAGCAGAGAGTGCGGGCCACCATCAACTGCAGGCAGTGAGCAGAGAGTGCGGGCCACCATCAACTGCAGGCAGTGAGCAGAGAGTGCGGGCCACCATCAACTGCAGGCAGTGAGCAGAGAGTTCGGGCCACCATCAACTGCAGGCAGTGAGCAGAGAGTGCGGGCCACCATCAACTGCAGGCAGTGAGCAGAGAGTGCGGGCCACCATCAACTGCAGGCAGTCAGCAGAGAGTTCGGGCCACCATCAACTGCAGGCAGTGAGCAGAGAGTGCGGGCCACCATCAACTGCAGGCAGTGAGCAGAGAGTGCGGGCCACCATCAACTGCAGGCAGTGAGCAGAGAGTGCGGGCCACCATCAACTGCAGGCAGTCGGCAGAGAGTGCGGGCCACCATCAACTGCAGGCAGTGGCCAGAGAGTTCGGGCCACCATCAACTGCAGGCAGTGAGCAGAGAGTGCGGGGCCACCATCAACTGCAGGCAGTGAGCAGAGAGTGCGGGCCACCATCAACTGCAGGCAGTGAGCAGAGAGTGCGGGCCACCATCAACTGCAGGCAGTGAGCAGAGAGTGCGGGCCACCATCAACTGCAGGCAGTCGGCAGAGAGTGCGGGCCACCATCAACTGCAGGCAGTGAGCAGAGAGTGCGGGCCACCATCAACTGCAGGCAGTGAGCAGAGAGTGCGGGCCACCATCAACTGCAGGCAGTGAGCAGAGAGTGCGGGCCACCATCAACTGCAGGCAGTGAGCAGAGAGTGCGGGCCACCATCAACTGCAGGCAGTCGGCAGAGAGTGCGGGCCACCATCAACTGCAGGCAGTGGCCAGAGAGTGCGGGCCACCATCAACTGCAGGCAGTGAGCAGAGAGTGCGGGCCACCATCAACTGCAGGCAGTGAGCAGAGAGTGCGGGCCACCATCAACTGCAGGCAGTGAGCAGAGAGTGCGGGCCACCATCAACTGCAGGCAGTCGGCAGAGAGTGCGGGCCACCATCAACTGCAGGCAGTGGCCAGAGAGTTCGGGCCACCATCAACTGCAGGCAGTGAGCAGAGAGTGCGGGCCACCATCAACTGCAGGCAGTGAGCAGAGAGTGCGGGCCACCATCAACTGCAGGCAGTCGGCAGAGAGTGCGGGCCACCATCAACTGCAGGCAGTCGGCAGAGAGTGCGGGCCACCATCAACTGCAGGCAGTGAGCAGAGAGTGCGGGCCACCATCAACTGCAGGCAGTGAGCAGAGAGTGCGGGCCACCATCAACTGCAGGCAGTGAGCAGAGAGTGCGGGCCACCATCAACTGCAGGCAGTGAGCAGAGAGTGCGGGCCACCATCAACTGCAGGCAGTCAGCAGAGAGTGCGGGCCACCATCAACTGCAGGCAGTGAGCAGAGAGTGCGGGCCACCATCAACTGCAGGCAGTGAGCAGAGAGTGCGGGCCACCATCAACTGCAGGCAGTGAGCAGAGAGTGCGGGCCACCATCAACTGCAGGCAGTGAGCAGAGAGTTCGGGCCACCATCAACTGCAGGCAGTGAGCAGAGAGTGCGGGCCACCATCAACTGCAGGCAGTGAGCAGAGAGTGCGGGCCACCATCAACTGCAGGCAGTGCAGCAGAGAGTGCGGGCCACCATCAACTGCAGGCAGTGAGCAGAGAGTGCGGGCCACCATCAACTGCAGGCAGTGAGCAGAGAGTGCGGGCCACCATCAACTGCAGGCAGTGAGCAGAGAGTGCGGGCCACCATCAACTGCAGGCAGTCGGCAGAGAGTGCGGGCCACCATCAACTGCAGGCAGTGGCCAGAGAGTTCGGGCCACCATCAACTGCAGGCAGTGAGCAGAGAGTGCGGGCCACAATCAACTGCAGGCAGTGAGCAGAGAGTGCGGGCCACCATCAACTGCAGGCAGTGAGCAGAGAGTGCGGGCCACCATCAACTGCAGGCAGTGAGCAGAGAGTGCGGGCCACCATCAACTGCAGGCAGTGAGCAGAGAGTGCGGGCCACCATCAACTGCAGGCAGTGAGCAGAGAGTGCGGGCCACCATCAACTGCAGGCAGTGAGCAGAGAGTGCGGGCCACCATCAACTGCAGGCAGTGAGCAGAGAGTGCGGGCCACCATCAACTGCAGGCAGTGAGCAGAGAGTGCGGGCCACCATCAACTGCAGGCAGTCGGCAGAGAGTGCGGGCCACCATCAACTGCAGGCAGTGGCCAGAGAGTTCGGGCCACCATCAACTGCAGGCAGTGAGCAGAGAGTGCGGGCCACCATCAACTGCAGGCAGTGAGCAGAGAGTGCGGGCCACCATCAACTGCAGGCAGTGAGCAGAGAGTGCGGGCCACCATCAACTGCAGGCAGTCGGCAGAGAGTGCGGGCCACCATCAACTGCAGGCAGTGGCCAGAGAGTGCGGGCCACCATCAACTGCAGGCAGTGAGCAGAGAGTGCGGCCACCATCAACTGCAGGCAGTGAGCAGAGAGTGCGGGCCACCATCAACTGCAGGCAGTGCAGCAGAGAGTGCGGGCCACCATCAACTGCAGGCAGTCGGCAGAGAGTGCGGGCCACCATCAACTGCAGGCAGTCAGCAGAGAGTGCGGGCCACCATCAACTGCAGGCAGTGAGCAGAGAGTGCGGGCCACCATCAACTGCAGGCAGTGCGCAGAGAGTGCGGGCCACCATCAACTGCAGGCAGTGAGCAGAGAGTGCGGGCCACCATCAACTGCAGGCAGTGAGCAGAGAGTGCGGGCCACCATCAACTGCAGGCAGTGAGCAGAGAGTGCGGGCCACCATCAACTGCAGGCAGTGAGCAGAGAGTGCGGGCCACCATCAACTGCAGGCAGTGAGCAGAGAGTGCGGGCCACCATCAACTGCAGGCAGTGAGCAGAGAGTGCGGGCCACCATCAACTGCAGGCAGTGAGCAGAGAGTGCGGGCCACCATCAACTGCAGGCAGTGAGCAGAGAGTGCGGGCCACCATCAACTGCAGGCAGTCGGCAGAGAGTGCGGGCCACCATCAACTGCAGGCAGTGAGCAGAGAGTGCGGGCCACCATCAACTGCAGGCAGTGAGCAGAGAGTGCGGGCCACCATCAACTGCAGGCAGTGAGCAGAGAGTGCGGGCCACCATCAACTGCAGGCAGTGAGCAGAGAGTGCGGGCCACCATCAACTGCAGGCAGTGAGCAGAGAGTTCGGGCCACCATCAACTGCAGGCAGTGAGCAGAGAGTGCGGCCACCATCAACTGCAGGCAGTGAGCAGGAGAGTGCACCATCAACCCTGCAGGCAGTCAGCAGAGAGTGCGGACCACCATCAACTGCAGGCAGTGAGCAGAGAGTGCGGGCCACCATCAACTGCAGGCAGTGAGCAGAGAGTGCGGGCCACCATCAACTGCAGGCAGTGAGCAGAGAGTGCGGGCCACCATCAACTGCAGGCAGTCAGCAGAGAGTGCGGGCCACCATCAACTGCAGGCAGTCAGCAGAGAGTGCGGGCCACCATCAACTGCAGGCAGTCAGCAGAGAGTGCGGGCCACCATCAACTGCAGGCAGTGAGCAGAGAGTGCGGGCCACCATCAACTGCAGGCAGTCAGCAGAGAGTGCGGGCCACCATCAACTGCAGGCAGTGAGCAGAGAGTGCGGGCCACCATCAACTGCAGGCAGTGAGCAGAGAGTGCGGGCCACCATCAACTGCAGGCAGTCAGCAGAGAGTGCGGGCCACCATCAACTGCAGGCAGTGAGCAGAGAGTGCGGGCCACCATCAACTGCAGGCAGTGAGCAGAGAGTGCGGGCCACCATCAACTGCAGGCAGTGAGCAGAGAGTGCGGGCCACCATCAACTGCAGGCAGTGAGCAGAGAGTTCGGGCCACCATCAACTGCAGGCAGTGAGCAGAGAGTGCGGGCCACCATCAACTGCAGGCAGTGAGCAGAGAGTGCGGGCCACCATCAACTGCAGGCAGTGAGCAGAGAGTGCGGGCCACCATCAACTGCAGGCAGTGAGCAGAGAGTTCGGGCCACCATCAACTGCAGGCAGTGAGCAGAGAGTGCGGGCCACCATCAACTGCAGGCAGTGAGCAGAGAGTGCGGGCCACCATCAACTGCAGGCAGTCAGCAGAGAGTTCGGGCCACCATCAACTGCAGGCAGTGAGCAGAGAGTGCGGGCCACCATCAACTGCAGGCAGTGAGCAGAGAGTGCGGGCCACCATCAACTGCAGGCAGTGAGCAGAGAGTGCGGGCCACCATCAACTGCAGGCAGTCGGCAGAGAGTGCGGGCCACCATCAACTGCAGGCAGTGAGCAGAGAGTGCGGGCCACCATCAACTGCAGGCAGTGAGCAGAGAGTGCGGGCCACCATCAACTGCAGGCAGTCAGCAGAGAGTGCGGGCCACCATCAACTGCAGGCAGTCAGCAGAGAGTGCGGGCCACCATCAACTGCAGGCAGTGAGCAGAGAGTGCGGGCCACCATCAACTGCAGGCAGTCAGCAGAGAGTGCGGGCCACCATCAACTGCAGGCAGTGAGCAGAGAGTGCGGGCCACCATCAACTGCAGGCAGTGAGCAGAGAGTGCGGGCCACCATCAACTGCAGGCAGTGAGCAGAGAGTGCGGGCCACCATCAACTGCAGGCAGTCGGCAGAGAGTGCGGGCCACCATCAACTGCAGGCAGTGGCCAGAGAGTTCGGGCCACCATCAACTGCAGGCAGTGAGCAGAGAGTGCGGGCCACCATCAACTGCAGGCAGTGAGCAGAGAGTGCGGGCCACCATCAACTGCAGGCAGTCAGCAGAGAGTGCGGGCCACCATCAACTGCAGGCAGTCGGCAGAGAGTGCGGGCCACCATCAACTGCAGGCAGTCAGCAGAGAGTGCGGACCACCATCAACTGCAGGCAGTGAGCAGAGAGTGCGGGCCACCATCAACTGCAGGCAGTGAGCAGAGAGTGCGGGCCACCATCAACTGCAGGCAGTGAGCAGAGAGTGCGGGCCACCATCAACTGCAGGCAGTCAGCAGAGAGTGCGGGCCACCATCAACTGCAGGCAGTCAGCAGAGAGTGCGGGCCACCATCAACTGCAGGCAGTGAGCAGAGAGTGCGGGCCACCATCAACTGCAGGCAGTGAGCAGAGAGTGCGGGCCACCATCAACTGCAGGCAGTGAGCAGAGAGTGCGGGCCACCATCAACTGCAGGCAGTGAGCAGAGAGTGCGGGCCACCATCAACTGCAGGCAGTGAGCAGAGAGTGCGGGCCACCATCAACTGCAGGCAGTCGGCAGAGAGTGCGGGCCACCATCAACTGCAGGCAGTGAGCAGAGAGTGCGGGCCACCATCAACTGCAGGCAGTGAGCAGAGAGTGCGGGCCACCATCAACTGCAGGCAGTCAGCAGAGAGTGCGGGCCACCATCAACTGCAGGCAGTCAGCAGAGAGTGCGGGCCACCATCAACTGCAGGCAGTGAGCAGAGAGTGCGGGCCACCATCAACTGCAGGCAGTCAGCAGAGAGTGCGGGCCACCATCAACTGCAGGCAGTGAGCAGAGAGTGCGGGCCACCATCAACTGCAGGCAGTGAGCAGAGAGTGCGGGCCACCATCAACTGCAGGCAGTGAGCAGAGAGTGCGGGCCACCATCAACTGCAGGCAGTCGGCAGAGAGTGCGGGCCACCATCAACTGCAGGCAGTGGCCAGAGAGTTCGGGCCACCATCAACTGCAGGCAGTGAGCAGAGAGTGCGGGCCACCATCAACTGCAGGCAGTGAGCAGAGAGTGCGGGCCACCATCAACTGCAGGCAGTCAGCAGAGAGTGCGGGCCACCATCAACTGCAGGCAGTCGGCAGAGAGTGCGGGCCACCATCAACTGCAGGCAGTCAGCAGAGAGTGCGGACCACCATCAACTGCAGGCAGTGAGCAGAGAGTGCGGGCCACCATCAACTGCAGGCAGTGAGCAGAGAGTGCGGGCCACCATCAACTGCAGGCAGTGAGCAGAGAGTGCGGGCCACCATCAACTGCAGGCAGTCAGCAGAGAGTGCGGGCCACCATCAACTGCAGGCAGTCAGCAGAGAGTGCGGGCCACCATCAACTGCAGGCAGTGAGCAGAGAGTGCGGGCCACCATCAACTGCAGGCAGTGAGCAGAGAGTGCGGGCCACCATCAACTGCAGGCAGTGAGCAGAGAGTGCGGGCCACCATCAACTGCAGGCAGTGAGCAGAGAGTGCGGGCCACCATCAACTGCAGGCAGTGAGCAGAGAGTGCGGGCCACCATCAACTGCAGGCAGTCAGCAGAGAGTGCGGGCCACCATCAACTGCAGGCAGTGAGCAGAGAGTGCGGGCCACTGTCCCTATTTGGGGAATGTCTCGTCTTTTAAAGGGAACGTTTATTTTGAGCAGCATTAACCACTTCAGCCCCGAGCCTCTTTCTGGGATTTGATGTTTTTTCAAGTTAAAAACAGTTTTGGTTTTTTTTTGCTAGAAAATTACTTAGAACCCCCAAACATTATACATTTTTTTTTCTAGCACCCTAGAGAATAAAAAAGTGGTCGTTGCAACACAAGCGCACTTTTTTTAGAAAAAAAATACACTTTTTTTGAATTAAAAAATAAGACAACGATAAAGTTATAGCCCAATTTTTTTATTTTTTTATATTGTGAACGATAATGTTACGCCGAGTAATTTGATACCCAACATGTCACGCATCAAAATTGCGCCCCGCTCGTGGAATGGCGTCAAACTTTTACCCTTAAAAATCTCCACAGGCAACATTTAAAAAATTCTACAGGTTGCATGTTTTGCGTTACAGAGGAGGTCTAGGGCTAGAATTATTGCTCTCGCTCTAATGATCGCGGCGATACCTCATGTGTGGTTTGAACACCGTTTTCATATGCGGGCGCTACTCACGTATGCGTTTGCTTCTTCACGCGAGCTCGGTGGGACGGGGCGCGTTTAAAAAATTTTTTGTTTTTTTTCTTATTTATTTTACCTTTTATTTTTTATTTTTACACTGTTCTTCAAAAAAAATGGTGTCACTTTTATTCCTATTACAAGGAATGTAAACATCCCTTGTAATAGAAAAAACGTATGACAGGTCCTCTTGAATACGAGATCTGGGGTCAAAAAGACCTCATATTTACACTAAAATGCAATTTAAAAAAATAAATAAAAATTGTCATTTCAAAAAAAAATTTTTTTTAAAAATGTCCCTTTTAAGAGCTATGGGCAGAAGTGACTTTTTGACATCGCTTCCGCCCTCCTATGGTATGGAGATGGGTGGGGGCCATCTTCCCCTCATTCATCTCCATACCCAGCCAGGGAGAGGATCCGATCACCTCCACCGCTAACGACGGATCCGGTAAGCGGCGGGAAGGGGAGGGTCCCGCCGCCGATAAAAGTGATCTTCTGGCTAATCCGCCACAGAGAAATACTGCGGCAGGGTGCGGTGATGTTCTCAGGGAGCTATATACAGCACCCTGACGGCCCCTCCCACCGCCCATGATCTGCCTGCATTGCATAGAGAAGCACAGAGACCCAACGATGACATCACTGGGTCTAAAATAAAGTTTCGTAATGAAATGTTTTATGTGATGTTTTCATTAGCTGTTGTTGATTGGGGTGGGGGGGCTTGGAAAGTAATTGAGCTTTTCCCCCTATGAAAAGTGTATATTTCATGCATAGCAGTAATTATTTCACCCGTACTGTATTCTAACTTGGGGCCAATTCACACTGACTTTTACACTAAAATGTATAGAAAATGCATGTACGTTTCCATCCGTATTAGACGTGTTTTAATGCGCGCTGATGTCCGTTGAGAGACATTTTAACGCGCGCTGACATGCGAGCTAGGCTTGCACCAATACTGTTTTGTTTTGTTTTTTTTTTTACCAGCGAATACGTGTACCGATTATATATAAATGAAGAAAGTCTGGATAGCCGCACTCCAATGCAATCGGTCATATTCACGTAAAAAGACGGCCCATACAGCAAATGGAAGTGGAAATTGCAGCTTCCACTAACGCGTTTCACACCTTCCCTGGTGCTTTGGCATAGCTACCGATACTTTCAATCAAGTACTCGCTGATAACGAGTACCGACACCAAAAAAAATTGCCGCACTTCAAAGAATCGCATACGATTTGAGCAGGAATGTGGTGCATTTCCTGTCCGAATCTCATGCGATTTCACCCACTACTCCTGTGTGTGTGTATAGAAAGGGAAATGCGCCATCTAGTGGGCAGTTTAAAAAAAAATGTTAGAACTCACAGTACATATCTGGCCATATGCAAAATAATCTACATGGGTATCCCAGCCTGCCGATGATAGCAAATCAAGGCTGCTGGAGGTCCTTATAAGGCTGGAGAAGTTCCAGGACCCACTGGGTATAGGGAGGAAGTGATGTCAGCTTTGGGGACTGCTTCTACATCTCCAGCCCTGTGAGCACCTCCAGCGGCTATGTTTTGCTATCATCAGCGGACTGGGGAACCTATGTAGATTATTTTGCATGTGGCCAGATATGTACTGTGAGTGCTAACATTATTTAAACTGCCCACTAGATGGCGCTTTTCCCTTTCTATACACACACAGGAGTGGAGGGGGAAATCGCATGCGATTCTTTGCAGTGCGACTTTCGCCAATTCATTTTGTATTGACCCAAATTGCACCGTAAAGTTTCGGTATTGGGAGCATTTGGGCGAGTACCGATACTCTCGCAACTGCTTGGTATCAGCGTCCCTAGGAAATAATTGTTTTTCAGATGTCCTCCTGTTGCTCTGTATTTTACAGCTGCGCTAAAACACAGATCGGTGTTCCGGTGTGAATTGGCCCTGAATCCTCCGATGAAGTCCCGGTTCAGCGCAGCCTCCAGTCTCTATCGTCTCTTTTGCTAATTGTTTTTTCCATTTATATCCGCAGAGCTGTACTATGACCGAGGGAACCACCATGAGTTTGTTTCTCTGGTGAAAGATTTGGCTCGGCCCGGAGAACTGTCCCAGTCGCAGAGCTTTGACTTTGAATTCACCCACGTGGAGAAGCCCTACGAATCGTACACGGGTCAGAACGTGAAACTGAGGTAGGGATCCTTTGCAGTCCACAGGTCCATTATCTGATTATAGCAGAGCGCCTTCAGCTTGTTTCTTAACCACTTCAGCCCCGGAAGATTTTACCCCCTTCCTGACCAGAGCACTTTTTTGCGATTTCGGCACTGCGTCACCTTAACTGACAATTGCATGGTCATGCGACGTTACACCAAAACAAAATTGACCTTTTTTTTCCCCCACAAATAGAGCTTTCTTTTGGTGGTATTTGATCACCTCTGCGGTTTTTATTTTTTTGCGCTGTAAACCAAAAAAGAGCGACAATTTTGAAAAAAAAAGCAATATTTTATACTTTTTTGCTATAATAAATATCACCAAAAAATATATAAAAAAACAAACGTCTTTCCCAGTTTAGGCCGATATATATTCTACATATTTTTGGTAAAAAAAAAAAAAAACGCAATAAGCGTATATTGATTGGTTATAGCGTCTACAAAATGGGGCGCTATATTTATGGCATTTTTATTATAATTTTTTTTTTTTTTTAGTAGTAATGGCGGGTATCTGCGATTTTTATTGTGACTGCGACATAGCAGACACATTGGACACTTTTGACACTATTTTGGGACCATTGTCATTTATACAGCGATCAGTGCTAAAAAATGCACTGATTACTGTATAAATGACACTGGCAGGGAAGGGGTTAACACTAGGGGGCAAGAAAGGGGTTAAGTGTGTCCTAGGGAGTGATTCTAACTGTGGGGGGGGATGGGCTACCACTGACATGACAGCGATCACTGCTCTCGATGACAGGGAGCAGTAGATCTTTGTCATGTCACTAGGCAGAACAGGGAAATGCCTTGTTTACATAGGAATCTCCCCGTTCTGCTGCTCCATGACACGATCGCGGGCCCCTGGTGGACATTGAGTCCGCGGGACCCGCGGGCACAGTCACAGAGTACGCGGCGGGCGCGCATGCCCAAAATGACGCAATTTAAAGGGGACGTACCTGTATGCCCATTTGCCCAGCCGTGCCATTGTGCCAACGTTCATCGTCATGCGCTGGTCGGCATGTGGTTAAAGTGTTCGTTCACCTTTACAGAACAAATGTAAAGGTGAACTAACACCAGACACTCTGCTCACCCCCCGATCCCCACTGTACTTACCTCCAGGATTGCTGAGCTGTCAGGACAACCACTGCTGGGATCTGAAATCCTCGCTTTTCTCCCTATTCTCTGTGCAGCACTTCCAGCATGAATCAGATTGATTCTGATTGGTCAGTGCTGTCAATGTGATGGGGGTGGGGGGATGTCCGATGTTAGTTCACTTTTACATTTTTTCTATAAAGGTGAACAAATTCTTTAAGGCTCCATTCACATCTTGGCGTTGCTATTTTACAGGCGTTTTTGTACAGGCGTTCGCAAGGTTAAAAGGTCACCAATGTAAAAGAATGAAAAACGCCTGCAATCTGCCAAAAAAGAAGCTCATGTACTTTTTTGAGCGACGGGCGTTTTGCTTCAGGCGACAGAACGCTCAGGTGTACAGCTTGCTATGGGGGCTCCTGATCCCGAGCCGCTGCTCTGTGTGTCCGTTTTCACACGGAGCGTGGCTCGGTCCTGCCCACGCTCTCTCCTCATTGGCTCACTGGCTGTGATTGACGGTAGCAAGAGCCCAATGGCTCCAGCTGCTGTCTCAGCCAATGGAGAGAGAGAGAGAGTTCCTGGAGAGCCGAGGCACTCGTGTACAGCGCTGGAGAAAGATCGAGCTCGGGGTAAGTATTATGGAGGGGCGGCTGCACACAGATGGTTTTTTACCTTCATGCATAGAATGCATGAAGGTAAAAAACCTTCAGCCTTTTGGAACCACTTTGAGCCTTTATAACCACTTTAACTTCTGATTTAGCTGGTTTGTGATTTCTGTAGCAAACAGGACTCCAGGCATTTTATGTGATTGCAGTCCATATTGCATATTTGTAGTACTTTGTATTCCTGTAATTAGATCTTGGTGTGCTTTGTATAGTCAGCTATTGACTTTACATCAAGTTGTTATTTGCATATTAGAATGCCCAGAGTTTTCTTGGCAAATTAATATTCCTGTAGGTGCCTACTTTTTGTTCATGGTCTTACTTTGCATGGATTTTTTATTTTTTTGCCGTAAAAAATATTTTTAAGTGGTAAATGGAAGAGAATTTGAACTGTTTGGGATCTATAATGATTCCTTTACTGGCAGGCATAGGAAGGAAATGACATATGCAAATTAATTAATTGAGTTCTGCATTATTGTAGAATAACGGATTGCTGTTGGTACATTTTGCTTCTTTCCAGGTATTTTCTGCGTGCCACCCTCAGCCGTCGCTTGAATGACATCGGGAAGGAAATTGACATCGTGGTCCACACATTAAGTACCTACCCGGAGCTTAATTCCTCCATCAAGATGGAAGTGGGCATTGAGGATTGTCTGCACATTGAATTTGAGTACAACAAGTCCAAGTAGGTTTATTGGTTTGCATGTGCTGTTACAGGGCCAGTCCATCACGATGTGATAGAAATATATATATATATATATATATATATATATATATATATATATATATATATATATATATATATATATATATATATTCTCACAAAACGGAGTACACCCCTCACATTTGTTAATATCATGTGACCACACTGAAGAAATGACACTTTGCTACAATGTAAAGTAGTGAGTGTACAGCTTGTATAACAGTGTAAATTTGCTGTCCCCTCAAAATAACTCAACACACAGCCATTCATGTCTAAACCGCTGGCAACAAAAGTGAGTACACCCCTAAGAGAAAATGTCCAAATTGGGCCAAAGTGTCAATCTTTTGTGTGGCCACCATTATTTTCCAGCCCTGCCTTAACCCTCTTGGGCATGGAGTTCACCAGAGCTTCACAGGTTACCACTGGAGTCCTCTTCCCCTCCTCCATGATGACATCACAGAGCTGGTGGATGTTAGAGACCTTGCGCTCCTCCACATTCCATTTGAGGACGCCCCACAGATGCTCAATAAGGTTTAGGTCTGGAGACATGCTTGGCCAGTCCATCACCTTTACCCTCAGCTTCTTTAGCAAGGCAGTGGTCATCTTAGAGGTGTGTTTGGGGTCGTTATGTTGGAATACTGCCCTGCAGCCCAGTCTCCGAAGGGGGGGTTCATGCTCTGCTTCAGTATGTCACAGTACATGTTGGCATTCATGGTTCCCTCAATGAACTGTAGCTCCCCAGTGCCGGCAGCACTCATGCAGTCCCAGACCATGACACTCCCACCAACATGCTTGACTGTAGGCAACACACACTTGTCTTTGTACTCCACACCTGGTTGCCGCCACACACACTTGACAACATCTGAACCAAATAAGTGTATCTTGGTATCATCAGACCACAGGACATGGTTCCAGTAATACATGTCCTTAGTCTGCTTGTCTTCAGCAAACTGTTTGTGGGCTTTCTTGTGCATCATCTTTAGAAGAGGCTTCCTTCTGGGATGACAGCCATGCAGACCAATTTGATGCAGTGTGCGGCGTATGGTCTGAGCACTGACAGGCTGGACCCTCCCAACCCCTTCAACCTCTGCAGCAATGATGGCAGCACTCATACGTCTATTTCCCAAAGACAACCTCTGGATATGACGCTGAGCACATGTACACTCAACCTCTTTGGTCGACCATGGCGAGGCCTGTTCTGAGTGGGACCTGTCCTGTTAAACCCCTGTATGGTCTTGGCCACCGTGCTGCAGCTCAGTTTCAGGGACTTGGTAATCTTCTTATAGCCTAGGCCATCTTTATGTAGAGCAACAATTCTTTTTTTCATATTCTCAGAGTTCTTTGCCATGAGGCGCCAGTATGAGAGAGTGAGAGCGACAACACCAAATTTAACACACCTGCTCCCCATTCACACCTGAGACCTTGTAACACTAACAAGTCACATGACACCGGGGAGGGAAAATGGCTAATTGGGACCAATTTGGACATTTTCTCTTAGGGGTGTACTCACTTTTGTTGCCAGCGGTTTAGACATTAATGGCTGTGTGTTGAGTTATTTTGAGGGGACAGCAAATTTACACTGTTATACAAGCTGTACACTCACTACTTTACATTGTAGCAAAGTGTCATTTCTTCAGTGTTGTCAGATGAAAAGATAGAATAAAATATTTACAAAAATGTGAGGGGGTGTACTCACTTTTGTGAGATACTTTATATATAATTTATTTTTGTTTTTTTTAATAACAAAAAGAGGATGTGATATTTTAGTTGTGGATGGAGTCATTTGTCCCTCAGGGCCTCTTAAAAATAACATCTTCCCATCAAGATGATTCAAGGTTAGAAAAGGGCTTTAATATGGCCAATATGCCAGTTCTGTGTTCACCATTCCAACCTCACTCCTTGACAGCTGGGTGTTTTTTCCTACAATACAGGTGCTCTTGAGTCGTCCAGTGTAAATATGTTGTATTTTCCACTTTTTGTCCAGATATCACCTCAAAGATGTCATCGTAGGCAAAATCTACTTCCTGCTGGTGCGGATCAAGATTAAACACATGGAGATCGATATAATTAAAAGAGAGACGACGGGCACTGGGCCCAATGTTTACCATGAGAACGACACCATCGCCAAGTATGAAATCATGGATGGAGCCCCCGTGAGAGGTCAGGAGCCCAGAGCGGGAGGGATTTACAGAGAGCCTTTAACAGGAAGAAGCAGCTATGATGTCACTAAGGACACCACCCAGGTTGCCTAGTCCTTGCTGAGGCTTTGGTCATGTGGCCTTTGTTGGAACCTTGGTTAGGGTGATCTCAGGAAGATGGTTCAGGTAGAGATGCCAAGTGACTTGCTTTGCCTGAACAGCCTCGGGACATCAATCTTCCAAGATTCTCTTACAGAAGCTACATGACCCCACTGTCTTGACTCAAGTGACTGAACCCTGGAGGGATCCTGGTGTCACCTTGTTACAGAGGAACTTTACCCATTATTTTTAACAACTTTAAGTGATTGCTAAAGTTCGTTTTAAAAAAAAAAAATGACAAATATGTTATAATTACATCCTCTGTGCAGTTGGTTTTGCACAGAGCAGCCCACATCCTCCTCTTCTCGGGTCCCTCTTTGCTGCTCCTGGCCCCTCTTTCCTTTCGAGTGGCCCCTCGGTCAGCAGCTCTCTATGGGGGGGCACCCGAGCCGAGTCAGAGCTCCATGTATCCATTCAGACACAGAGCCCTGGCCCTGCCGCCTCTTTTTCCTGATTGGTTGACTGACTTTGATTGACAGTCACGGGAGCCAATGGCGCTGCTGCTGTGTTTCAGCGAAACGGGAGGAGTGTCCCGGACGGCTTAGACACTCGTGGACATCGCTGGAGAGAGATGGGGCTCAGATAAGTATTAGGGGGTGCTGGGGAGACTGCTACACACAAAAGGTTTAACAACCAGGCCATTATTTGCGATAAGGCACTGCGTCCCTTTAACTGACAATTGCGCGGTCGTGCGATGCTGTGCCCAAACAAAATTGAGCTTTCTTTTGGTGGTATTTGATCACTTCTGCGATTTTTTTATTTTTTGCGCTATAAACAAAGACTGACAATTTTGGAAAAAAAACAATTTTTTTACTCTTTGCTATAATACATATCCAAAAAAAAAATTATTTTTTTTAATGTATTCATCAGTTTAGGCCGATTTATATATTCTTCTACATATTTTTGGTAAAATAAATTTCAATAAGCGTATATTAATTGATTTGCACAAAAGTTATCGCGTCTGCAAACTATGGGATTGATTTAGGGACTTTTTTTTTTTCTTTTGTTTTTACTAGTAATTGCGGCGATCTGCGATTTTTAGCAGCACTGCGACATTGCGGCGGACAAATCTGACCCCAAATGACACTTTTTGGGGACCAGTGACATTATTACATTGAACAGTGCTATAAAAATGCATTTATCAATGTAAAAATGACGCTGGCAGGGAAGGGGTTAACACTAGGGGGCGATCAAGGGGTTAAGTGTGTTCCCTAGGTGTGTTCTTAACTGTATGGGTGATGGGCTGCCAGGGACATGACAGAGATCACTGTTCCCGATGACTGGAACCCGTATATCTGTCATGTCCCCTGTCAGAACGGGGATTTGCTTGTTTACAAAGGCAGATCCGCCATCGTGTCCACCCGACCCGTGGGCATGCTCCCGCAGCAAGTGTGCGCTCCCCGCCCACAACTGCGCCTGCACGAGCCGCTGTACAGCTACGACGATTTGTGCAGGAGAGCCGACATGCCACCGTATAAGGATGACGGCTGGTCGGCAAGTGGTTAAAGAAAAAATTTTAACTTTTTGATTCCTCCTTTTGCTTACAGCCTGGAATTTTTTATAAAATTTTGGCAAGATAAGGGATGGGTTAGAACCTCCTGTCTTTTTGTTTTGGCTTTTTTTTTCCCCTCCCATATCTAAGAAGCAGTAAGGGCACCACAATGGCCCAGTCCAGAATGTTTTTTATGAAATTAATAATGGAACAAGAGAGCCAATGCGTTTTGGAAATTGCAAGGGTCTCACTTTTTCGGGGCTTGAAAAATGAGAATTGAGAATGCGAAAACTAAGACCTGGACTGGGCTGGGAGATCCAAAGACAAATTTGTAATGCTTGTTGAATGCCTATTCTGCGCATTCCACCAGCAATAAAATCAATTATTTATTCGTTTTGATCTTCCAGCTCAGTCGAGATCTAAATTTTCTGAACTTTTTCAAGATTCTTCATTTTGTTCTTTCAGTCCAGATCCCAACTTTCAGATTTTTTCAAGCCCAAATCTGTCAGATTGTGAGAGCATCTCCTGTGCACAGCCCTGTTCAGATCACCCCACAGATTTTCAATCAGATTCAGGTCTGGGCTCTGGCTGGGCCATTCCAAAACGTTAATCTTCTTCTGGTGAAGCCATTCCTTTGTTGATTTGGATGTATGCTTTGGGTCGCTGTCATGCTAAAAGATGAAGTTCCTCTTCATGTTCAGCTTTCTAGCAGAAGCCTGAAGGTTTTCTGCCAATATTGACTGGTATTTGGAACTGTTCATAATTCCCTCTACCTTGACTGAGGCTCCTGCTGAAGAAAAACAACCCCAAAGCATGATGCTGCCACCACTAGGGGTGCAACGGATCATCATTGATCCGTGATCCGTACGGATCAACCTCACGGATCGGGACACCCGCGATCCGCGGAGCGCTCTGTGGCCTCGGCCATAGGAAAGGCCGCGGCTTCGGCCTAGCTCCCGAGCGGCGGCCATCTTGGTACACCCGGCCAGCCGTTTACCACGTGATCGCTCCGTCAAATGACGGAGCGATCACTTGTAACAAACCGACGTCATGTCATGATGCCGGTTCCTCTCTCCCCCCCCCCCTGAGAATACTCAGCAATGCCCTGACAATACTCTGCAATGCCCTGACAATACTCTGCCAATACCCTGACAATACTCTGCCAATACCCTGACAATACCCTGACAATACCCTGCCAATACCCTGCCAATACTCTGCCAATATACCCGCCAATACCCTACTAATATATTATTACAGTGGGGGAGATTGTGGATATTACAGTGGGGGAGATTTTTTTTTGTTGATCCGAACCGTGACTCCTGATCCGAGGAACGATCCGAACCGTGAGTTTTTTGATCCGTTGCACCCCTAGCCACCACCATGCTTCACGGTGGGTATAGTGTTCTTTTGGGGATGTGCGGTGGTGTATTTGCACCAAACATATCTTTTAAAGAGCAATACACACCCCACACATATACTGCCATTTTGAGGACATTATTCCTGGCTAGGAAACTCATTGCTTAGGAAATGGTTGTTTACGACAGCACCCACACATAAAGAAAGGATTGCGTCAGCAAACGACTCCCTTATTAGAGAACAACTTACATATAAACACCGAGGTAGTGCGAGTAAATTTGAGAATTATATGGGACATCCCCGGATTAGCTCTGCTACGTCTGGTTCATAATAGAATTCTGGGAGGTAGAGTCACGTCATCAAATGTACCACCCTAAAACTTAGCAGTCAGGAGTATCTGTTAGATTGAGAGGGGGAGGGGAAACGCCACCCCATTCACATAACTGCCTTGGATTAGAGTTGCTACGAGCATGATGGGCACTGCGGAGGTTGAATTGTATATAGTTGTTTTACCTAATGGTTAATACATGCAAATGTTGCACGTCGCTCCCCACTTGTTAGGGGACGATTATACCCTGTTCTGCTGGCCGGCCCTGATAAGACTGGGAGCAGAAGAGGAGGAAAGATATGAGACTTATAGAGAACACACGTGATTAATAATGAGACCAGAAAACTATAGCCAAAATAGTTTTGTCACGCAAGAATATTTTTATTTTTTGAATGTGATGTTCCGTTTATTTCATACATAGCATATTAGACCGTTTGGTCATGTGACAGTGATGTTTATATGTCCTCACAGAAGATAACATCTCATCTGTATAATGGAATGTAAAAGTTGCCGCTCTTTGTCTTTTGTATTTGTCTTCAATAAAAATGGTCAGATTTTTTTAAAAAAAACATATCTTTTAAGAATTATGGCCAAAAAGTTCAACCTTGGTTTCATCAGACCAGAACACATTTTCCCACGTGCTTTTGGGGAGACTTCAGATGTGTTTTTTGCAAAATTTAGCCGGGCATGGACGTTTTTCTTCTTAAGAAAA